>JANHGB010023959.1:0-42005 GCA_026283785.1 Coracopsis vasa | reverse complement strand
TGCGTGGAGACCTCATAGCAGCCTTCCAGTATCTGAAGGGGGCCTATAAGGATACTGGGGAGGGACTCTTCATTAGGGACTGTAGTGATAGGACAAGGGGTAACGGGTTAAAACTTGAGCAGGGTAAGTTTAGGTTAGATATAAGGAAGAAGTTCTTCACTGTGAGGGTGGTGAGGCCCTGGAGTGGGTTGCCCAAAGAAGTGGTAATTGCTTCATCCCTGGCAGTGTTCAAGGCCAGGTTGATCAGAACCTTGGGTGACATAGTCTAGGTTGAAGTGTGCCTACCCATGGCAGGGGGGGTTGGAATTAGATGATTTTAAGGTCTTTTCCAACCCTAACCATTCTGTGATTCTAAGAAGTTGGAGACAGGGCTTAGGTTTAAGATTAAACCAGGAGAGAGCTGTGGATATTCATAATTTCAGAGTTGTCTGTCTTTAATAACATATCACATCTTCTTATGGGGCAAAGGTGATCTGGCTAGAGGAATTCTGGAACAAGAAGAAGAAGAATTGCAGTAGAAAGGACAACATTGAATATCCTATTTATTGTGTCTAATGTGACTGCATCTTGGAGTCTTCAGCCCCCACTTATGCAAAGTGCTGTACAAATGCAGAAGAAAAAGTTGTTATTCAAGTTATTTTTACCATCCTGTAAATGCCTGTTTCACTGGGAATCTGTACTTTTGCCTTGTTTCCTTACCAAAAGAAAGACTCCCAAGGGGCTCTTGAAACAAAGTGTCAAACTCCCTGGTAGGAAGCTGTTAACCAAGCGCCTTACTTCTCGGTGATTTAACTCAGTGCTGCATACAAAGTTTGAGCATGATTAGTTTCCTAAAGATGGGAAGATGGACACAGGTAAAGGCTGGGCTTCATCTCAACTATTTTCAGCCACCAGAAAGGCGGGTGTTTATTCTAAACTAATTACTGAGTCTTCCTTTGTAGTTGTGGGAGAGCAATAGGCACCTCTAAGGATGCTTTGTCGTTCTCATCTTGGATGTCCATCTTGGCTTGCCTTGTCTGATGAAGGTGCTTGTGGCTTTCTGCTAGTGCTGGCAGAGCCCAGGTGGGTGAACCTGGAGCAAAGCTTTGCATGGGTGGCTGACACAGGATGCCATGTGCTCAGCACTTTGTGGACATGAAAATACACCCCCAGAGTATGGCTGTCAAACCTCAGAGACCTCATACCTACAAATATTTCTCCAGGATCCATGTTTTTTTTATTTATGATTAGTTTTAATAGTGTCAGTAGTGGAATTAGCTGCAGAGATTAAAAATATGACATGATTTCTGCTCTTCTCATTTTCCTCCCCAGCCTCGCATGTATTACCTCATAATGTCACTTATGGTTGTGAAAACACTTCTGGGCTGAATGTTGGGGGTCGGAAGTGCAGAACATCGTAAATTTTTAATATATGTTTGGAGTTCAAGTGTGAAATCCATTATATAGATTATAAAATTTTTGAACTGGGATGTGTCTTTAAAGCATAGTGTGGGTGCTGCTCAAACCAAAATAATAACTGTGGCCTTCGGGAGCTGTGAAGAGGAACAGTAATTAAGGAGGAAGATCCAGGGAGGGGAAGACCAGGATTGCAATGAAGGTGCAAAAGGTGAAGATGTAATCAGCTGCTTTACCCAAGTGGCCTGTTGTGAAAAATTACAAAAAATAATCCCCAGTAGCAGTGATGACCAGATGGTCAGCAGTCTGACCAAACAGCAAGCTCTGTAGAGGGGGTGTAACTCTGGGTAAGACAGCTGATTTGTTGTGGCCAACTTTAATAAATAGTTTTATATTGATGTTTTTAATTCTAGACCTGACAAATGAATATAAGATTACTACTCAAATCAAGAAACATGTTAGCAGTGCTCAGCATTGCCACTTAGTCTGACACAGAAGCAGAGGAGTGAGGAGAGTTCAGGCTTCCCAGATGCATTGGAATCTGGCTGAGAGGCAGAACATTAAAGCCACTGAAAATACCTTGTACACCTTTTAGAATTATCTGTGTGTATTATGGAAAAAAGAGGTCTTACTGTATGCCTTCATTTGACTGTTATTAGCATGCACTGTTACGTACTGCATAAAAGTGGTAAAGTTGCCATGCCATGTGCTATAAAAGTATCGCAGTGAAATAGCAAATTGCTTTTTCTTTCATCTTATGCAAAATTAAATCCTTGACATGCTGTGTTTCTAATTTGAATATGTACAACTGGTACTGATTCTAAGGCAGAATATTTTGGCTCTGTGAACCTTCATGAGTTACTAAGTTGTTTTAAAAATATATTTAAAAATGCACCATTAGGAAATTGGAGAAGTTGGGCACTGGAAAACAGAAAGTGACTCTAGTGAAACTTTTAAAGCATATTTATTTAAAATTGTAAATTTATCCAAAGCCCAATGTATGTCCCAGAAAATTTTGATACATTTAAAGTTAGGTATAAGTTTGTGGCCTGGTTCAGAGAGGGAGGGTTCACCTGCAGCATGTGCAAATGGGTGTATGTACGTTAAAGGAGTTGTGTTTGTTTTTATGTGAGAAATCTTTAGTTCCTAGGAATGCCTTCTGCTTGCCCTAATCTAAATCAGATGGATTTATCTGAGGGTAGTTCAGCCTCTGTTTACTTTCGTTAAATTCTCCGTGTTTATAGCAAGGATGACTTACATTTTGCTTAAAAGATGCAATAAAAAGCTGACTGTGGAAATCAAAAGAATGACAAGATTTATTTTCCAGCATTTTTTTACTTTGATAAATGTCATTCCAAATGGATTTTAAAATTAATTTTTAAAATCCTCTTGATAGCTTTCTCAGTGACCTTTTATTAATACAATGCATGAAATATAGTTTGTAACAAAACAATTAAAATATAGTGCTTTGACCATAAATCATGTCTGAGACATCTGAATGACTGCGAGCTTTGGGACGTTTCCCAGACTCCACGAATAACATCTTGATTCTGCAGAAGTTAGTAGCCAACCTCAGACAGGTAGCAGGGCGGGGGCTGCATAGGGGCTGTTCTGTTTTCTGTTCAGCTTTAGTGGTTTTGGTGTTACCACTCTTGTAGAGGAAATACATAAGGGAAAGGGGGTGGCAAAAAAAAAATATTTCCAGAGTCACTCTCCATAACAAGTCTCAACAGTGGAAGGAACCTTTTTGATCTGAGTTACTAAATGCTTTCTCATACCAGCCTAATTCATAGTCCCCATGGAAAAGACCTTTTCCTGAGACTTTTGCATCTCAGCTGGGCAGTAATGCCTTGCATTGCAGTTTTCTGCCTTAGCAAATGCAGAGGGAGGGGTGTGATGTGGGAGGTTCATGCTGTGCATACTGGTGCCATGCATTTGGAGTCAGCAAGACGTGGTCCAGCAGCCAGGTAGCAGGCTGGGTTGGAAATTCAGCCTTAGACACATATAAAACAGAGGGCTGAATTTTTTCTGTAGCTGCTAAGGCCTTTGTGCTCTTTTCTGCTAGATTTCCCCCAGTCTAGGATGCTGAAGTTGAAAATGAGCTTGCTTTTTAATGTATTCCCAGGTATCAGAGTGATTTAGGAAAAATATGAAGAGTTGACAGAAAGGGTATTGGCTACAAGATGGAGATGAACATTTTCTTAGGTGAGGGTGTGGATTGCATGTCTTTGACACTTCGGCCATGGTATTTGTTTTATGGTTGTGGGACAGGGTAACTATAAGCAGGACTCAGACCCTCTTGTGGCTCAGATTACCACCTGAAAGCAGTTCTTTTGATCCTTCACCCCTCTAGGCTAAGCAGTTGTTATTACAGCTCTCACAGGGAAACAAGTCCATACTCGCCTTTGTTGACAACTGAAGTCGATAGGCAGTAATAAAGAATGTTGGCCCAGACTTCACCTGTACTCATCAGAGGTAGATTCAAGACAAGCAGACTTCAGAGATTATGTGAAAATGATAATCCACCGGATTTACCTTTGACCCACAGGTCATTCTGTCATGCAGCAAGTGTATCATAAGCTACACTAGGATGAAAAATCCCCTCCTTTTTTATCCAGAATATTTACATTTTCTACTCTTGCCTTTGAACTGTTTTTTGAGGGATGGCCTTTTCTGTTCAATTAGTTCCCTTCAGCTCTTTTGCTTCTTGCTGGTCCAGTTATACAGCACATGTGCTCCACTTTGAATTCTTCAGTGAACTGACTTAATCAGTGCATCCCACACCACCCAATATTAGAAATCACCTTACAAGGAGGATCATACTTTTTGGTTGGAGACACCTCTCCAACATTTGAGACAGACTCCAGATATCCAATGTAGAAGTGCTTTTATGAGGCTGCTGTTCATCTGCACTGGCTATGTTGATTGTTAAGGATAAGCTGCAGCTGAAACCTTTGGTTTCAGAGGTTAATGCAGCAGGGAAACCAGATAAATTCAGGCTGACCTGAGACTTTAGTTGTCTGCAAGCTGGTGAAGAGAAAGTCTTTTGCAGTGGTCTCTGTACCACATGGAAGGAACAGATTTGCACAGCTGGATGCAGATGTGTATTGCTCAGTTGTCCTGTTTGTATGAAATAAAATTGAACATTGTACATTTTTTGGGAAAAGTGTTTTGAATTTAACATTTGCACCATAGGCTAGGTACTGGAATGATGACATGCTGCGGTCATGGGCCTGCAGGTAGTCAAGCTGTGTGCACACGTGTGAGCGTTGCCAAAAGCATCTCCTGTTCTTTTGTGGCATGAGTGGCTGAGCATGTGGCACATATTGATGCTCTTTGTTACTTGCAACTAGAATCACTGAAATGCCTTGGGTGGTAGATTCTGAAAGGAGGTTTAAAAAGCATCAATAGAAAATGGATCTACTCTTCAGTTTCAGCACTTGGGAGAGAATTTATGATGTATAGATAGAGTTCATAGGTGTTTCAAGTATTTCATATGTGTGTGTTTAATAGAATGGATTGCCATTTTACTGAACGTAGTGTCAAATCAGCTCTGTTAATTGAAAAAGATTTTTCACATTATTGCTAATGATATGACACAGTTTTGTTAGAGATGGTGTATAAAATAGCACTACTTGAAGTGACATTAATGTATGCACTGAAATTATTTTTTCCCCATTTACATGCATTATTGATTTTATTTCATTGTTGGGGAGCTAATGGGTTTATAATTAGAATACAGTCACTGTAATCAATGATGAGATTTAGACTTATAAATAGAACTTTAAAACTACGATGAGGTAACATCCCAGTGTAACAAAGGATCAATAATTAGAGGTTTACTTTGAATGTGAAAGTAGAACTTGTGAGATTCAAGCATGAAACACTTGTAAGGAAGTGAATCTGTGTAAATTCTTGTACAAACTGATGTAGTTAGACATTTTCCGAAGCTGCCTATTATTATTACTACTTTTGTTTGGTGCCCAAACACTTCCAAGCTAATTCCTCTGGATTTGCAGAGCTGCCACTATCTCAAAACTGGATGTTTGGTCTTTTCTGATACCTTAGTTGAAGGAAGTGTTTGAAAGGTGCTGTAGACAGGAATCCATTGCTGTGGTTTTGGTGTTGTTGGGCAAAGGTAATGAATTTGCTGTTCAGAACTGCCTCCTGCTTCTCTAAAGTGACAGTGGTAAGGCTGGGCAAGGCAGTTGGCTGTTGTATGTGAGGAGATGGAAGTAAAAGAACGAAGAAAGGGAGAGTGGCCCTTGTGATGCCTGGCATGGGAAGGATCTGGGTTTAGTTGGTTCATTCAGAGTAGCTGTGTAGACATACCCGCATATCACCATCCTCTCCTGATGACTCTGAAGTACTCATGGGGGCCTATGGGAATAGCACTTCCTGTTACTAGTTAAGCTAAGGAAGTCTCTAGTAAAAAGATTGTATGGGAAGGGTAAAACCATTAGACATATCCTAGTGGGTCTCAGCCAGCCTATCTAGCCCAGGGCTGCCTCCAGCGGTGGAGCTGGAAACAGTGTTTTAGGGAGATCTGTGGAACTTGGCTGTTTATTGCAGTCTGCTCATACTCCCCAGTATGCACAGTTGGGAAAGTCTCAGGGACACATCCCTGTCTGTTCCTTTTAGTATCTGTTTATGGACCTTCTGTCCAGGAATTAATCTAATCCCTCTCTGACCCTGCTGATGCTCTCTCCCTTCATAGCCTCATATGTCAGTAGGTTTCACAAGTTCATTATTCCAGTGTGAAGAAGTACTCACTTTCTTTCAGCTTACCCACCACCTCCATGACTCTGTAAAACTCTGTTAGGTCCCACTTCTCTTTCCCCTCTCCATCATCTCTCTTCCTGATGCAGTTGCTCCATCTTCTTGATCGTTTACTTGCTTGTCTCTGTTATTTCCCTTACTCCACTAGCCCTCTCTTGAGATGCACCTGGTAGTCAATATGTGGATGCGCTCCTTATTCTTCGTGCCCTGCCTTTTTGTTTGGCTGCTTCATTTCTTGATTGATTTCTTCATTGCTTGATTTCAGGGGGACTGTCAACGACCCTTAGGTCTTCTAAGTTGTAACTGCAAGTTCTGAGTTCAGCACTGTTTAGAATTCATTTAGGTTATTTCCCCCTAAATACACTGTCTTATCTATGTTAAATCTCACCTGATGCTTCTTTTCCCACTCACATTTGGAAAGTTCTTCTGGAGTTCCTCATTACTGCCATGGTATTTGGCTACTTGAAAATGCTTTGGGACATCTACAGGCTTGCAAATTTCACTCTAGTCATGGTGAATCATGACTGTGTCTGGGTTATATAGTTCTCACATGGGGAGTAAACAGCAGGTCAGCAGGGAACAGTCACCAGAAAAAAAGAGCAGCATCTGCACAGCTCCATCTCTGATTTGGGACCTCAGTGTCTTTTAACAGTGATCACGTATAGCTGAGAGTTGTCCCTTTGTCTTCAAACTTAATGCTGCTTCGTGAGCTTGCCTGTAGCTGAATCTTGTTCTCTAGATTTAGGTGTACTGAAGACCCAGTTTTCCCTTCAGATAACAATGGCTTGTACCTCTTGAAGTGAGGTACTAGTCAATGGGTGCCTTGCATGTAGCTGTCAGGCAAATTGATCCCAAGGGATGTACTCTTTAATGTAGTTAGATCAAATATATAAGCTATTCAAGCATGATTGCAATAGAAATTAGCTATGACAGTCTCCATCCACCTTTGCCTTTATTTGATGACATTGTATGTCAATCACTGTAATGATGTAATGATGATAATAAAATGTAATTCTGGGGAACATGATTATTCCATTTTGCTGAATATAGAGTAATCAAGGCGCAGTGAGATTTTGGTTGAGGTGCCTACAGTTGGTGAGAAATTTTGTTGCGGAGTCAGGAAGGTGACACAAGTTCTCCTAATTTAAAACTCTGTATGTGTCTTGTGTTTTGCTGCTGTTAGATGCATCTGGCCTGTGGAAGTCAGTCCTAATGGAAAAGCATTTGTCTTGTAGGAAACCCAATCTGAAGCTGACAGAAATTTGCATTATTATGAGGTTGTTAATGAATTCCTTTGCTTGCTTATTATCAGCCTCTGACAAAAAGCAGGGATTCAGCCGTATGTTTGTCCACTTGAATAAACACCCTGAGTAGTACACAGCTATATTTTTTGGTTTTAGCAGCTGTAACTATTGTAATACATGTCACCAGGGAGGGATCTGGACAACACTTTCTGATTCTTGCCTGGAGGCATTAGAAGAAACAGTTTCTCTAGCCTGTTTTTTTTATATCCACTGCACGTGAAAAGTCCCAATTTGAGAGTGTTCATGTGCAACAGGTTCTATGTCCTTCTTGATAGCCTTTTTCATATCCTTCTGACTTTCCATGTGGTGGGTTTACATGTGCAGATTGTGTGACTGGTGATCAAATAGTTGTGAAGAAGGAAAAAAGGGTATTTATTACTTGCTACCTCTCTTGGCACTGGTGTCCCAAGTGGCTGAAGTGTAAAGTAATAGGTCCATTGCTACCTGGTGGCCTATTTACCAGACCCCTGATTGCAGAGACTTTCCAGCCTGAGAGCACAAACAGGCTGAAGAAAGCAATAGATGTGTTGTAGATGAAGGAGGCCTGCCCAAAACCTTAATAAATTTCTCAGGAGCCAAGGAATAGAGTTTAGGAGAGATCTGAGTCAGACTGAAATCAAGACCCTGTCAGAGGGGAACAAGCTGCTGCTGCTTCATTGTTGTACTGCCAAGGACATCAGCACTGGATGCAGTTGGGTGCATTTGCCCTGCAGTTGAAGGAGCTCCTTCCTGCATATGAAGCACAGACTGCCAGTAATTTTTGGTAGTGAAGATCCAAACCTGTTCTAGTAATTCAGATATTAATCCAAAAAGCAAGGGCCCCGAGGTTGTCTCCTATATATTACTTTCCAGTCCGTGACAGCAGACAGACCTTCCTATTTCTATTTAATTCTACTTCTCTGTGATTTTTTTTTTTTTTTCCTTCTGCCTCATCTTCAGAGATCAATGAATTAAAGCCAGGCATTAGCAACTCTTGTAGCTGAAAACGTATTTTGGGGGAAGGGATATTATGTTCTGCCTTTGATTTGCATCAAATAGGAAATGCACGTAAAGTCTGAAATGACAGGTTTAGGCATACTTGTTACCCCATTGCAGCTGAGGTTATAAAATGGCTACAGTAGTCTATTGTAGTTACAAAATGACCTAGTTATTTTATGGGTCCTGGCAGAAGCACTGTCAAATTGTAGTAAAAAGTTTACCCAGAACACGTTTAACTTCAACCTGATGTATGTGGCATTGTTAACTTTATGTAATGCTAGTCAATCAGGAGGAGACATTTCACAAACAAGAGGTGTGCAGGACTTATTCATGCTTATGGGAATGTAGTATGAGCATTATCCACATAGAGATTTATGTTTCATTTGTTCCAGTCAGTAACAGTAGGTTGTAAGGCTCTTAGCATGAATCATTTAGGGAGAAAATTATTGTTTTATCATATGCAAACAGTGGATTTAGTATATTGTAAAATCTTTAGATGGAGCACTTTTTACAATTTAATTGTCTGTGTCATTCTTGTCTGAAAGGGGAAAATAGTGATTTAAAGTACATACTCAAAATTCTGTATGCCTGGCTGCTAGTCAGAAAGGGGGAAAAACAACTTAGGAAAGGTAAAAAAAAAAAGGGCATCCCAATACAGGCTCAGGTTTAATCTTGCCTGAGCTTCACCTGCAGTTCACTGTTGATACCGTGTTGAATGCACTCATTATGGGACCAATATTTTGAAATTAAAGAAATTGCATTGAAGTTCTGACTCCGATTACACAGATGTGTTGTCAGACTCATTGACACTTTTGTAATTTTCTCCATTCCCTGCACTGTGAATCTGTTCTTGATACTTACATTTAAACATCAGATCTTCTTATTTTCTTTTGCAGCTCTATTCAACCTTCTAGTTTTCTTCTGCCATGACAGCACTATCCAGGGATTGATCTATTTTTCTCTCTAGAGTTTTATATTCCCATGTTTTTCTTGCCTGTTGCCAGGCACATATTTTTCATGTGTTACAAAGTGGCAGCAGCTAGCTTGGCTCTTTTGGATCCCTGGACAAAGGTCAATGTCCAGAGAATGGAAATACTCAGGAACTGGAAACATTATGGCTTAGTTTTTGGCTTTGCACTTCAAACTTGTAAAGAGCTTGTTAGGGTTGTAATTGTCCTTCAGATGGTAATGGTCTGACAGTCTACTGTGTACCTGGAAATTCAATCTATGGCCAACTTCTCTACAATGTAATTTTTGACTAGTTTGACTTGTTTAAACCTGGGCAGATGTTTCCTGCCATTTGGTCACAGCAGGGAACCTGTGTGCTGGGAATTGGGATGGGGCAGGGGATGCCCCTGCTCTGCCCAGCACCCCGCTGCAGCCTGAGGGTGTCGGGTTGACTCCATCTCTTCCTCTCCCCCAGCCTTTGGCCATTTTATTTGGGAACAACTCATACTGTTGTTGGTTATTGTGGCTCTGCCATCCTTGGCTCTGTGTCTGCATGCTGCTGGCCAAAACACAGCATGTCTAGCTCTGCTCTCCTGTCCTCAGGACTGATGCTGGGACCCGGTACTGACACCCTCCAGTCCATGATGCAGGCATTGGTATGAAGTGCCAAGACATCGGTCATTCCTGCATATGCAAAATGCATGATGTGACATTTTCAAGTGTTGTCCTTGCTGTGCTTTTACTGGTATCAGTTTTCATGTGACATCAGAGAGAGTAGAGGATTAGCTGGTTTCCAGAGGGTTAATGGCTTTTGTCCGGCAAACCTTTGCTTAGAAAATTAACGAACATTAATCTCGGGATACGGGGGCCTATGACACTTCAAATATTCAGTGCAGTCAGTAACACTTTATAGTGACAAGGTTGTGATTTCTGCATTTGATCATGAGTGATTTATGAAAATTTAGTAAATGGTGAAGCACAGTTTCCTCTCAGCTGCAGACTGGAGTCCTCTCTGTGCAGACTTGCATGACTTAAAGTCATGCAGAGTTGCTCCCATTCCTCTAGAAAATTATATTTTTCACATGCAATCCCCACAAGAGCATGGCTTGAGATGAGGGAGGCACATGAAGTAATTCCCACGTTTCGTTTAAAAAACAAAGCCCCTTTATCTTATTCATACCCTTTCAGCAGCTGTAAGCAATGCAAACCAAAACCAAGGTGTGACAAACCAGAGTGCCCACGAGAGTCCCATTAGTTGTCTTTGGCTTTCCTGCCTAAGGGAAAATTGACTTGGAACTCACAAATTTCATCATTCTTGAGCTCTTCTCATCAGCTGAGAGACATACCTGTCTCAGGGATTGCTGAACATGGTTGTGCTGGAAAACCCTGTTACTTTGGGTGGTGCAAGCAGTCCTTGAAATGAATCCTAAACTTGGAATAACTCGTTTTGTGCTTTTTCGGCTTCTCGCCATGTAGAAAAGCTGATGTTACCTCTGTGCCAACTGGGTAATTGAGAACTTAATGAAAAAGATACAGATTGTTTCTGCAGTAGTCTTTGATGATTTAATCTTGTACATGTTCGCTTTTTCCCCCCTCCTTTACAAGAATCAGTGTCTTCTCCTTGTCTTCCTCTCATCCTGCTTTCATACACCTACAGAATTGAGAATAAAACCTCCAAATTTACTGAGAAATTACAGTTTCAGTTCTCAAAAGCATCTAGTGTGGAAATGGCAATTTACAGGACAACCAACTTAGATATGTTGGTTTGAAAAGTGTATTAACCATCTGGTATCTGAATATCAGGTTTGATTTGGATATTTCAAGTTAGATGCCTGATACATCCACAATTATTTGTCTCTTAAAACTGTAGGCTTCTAAGTTCTCACAGAAACAAAAAAATGGTGGAAAAGGAATGTATGTTAGACATTGCTGAAATTGCAAATGTGAATAGCTTTTACAGGAATTGATCTGTTAATGGATTCCAGTCAGTTATTACAAATCTGTTACATTCTACTTTAAAATTCACTCAAGTATCATGCTAACTACAGATTTCATATTCAGCTTTAGATTATGCCATCATTTAGATTATGCTTTAGTTAAAGCACAACTGGTTAGAAAGACGTTGCTGCTTCTGCCTTCCTTTTTCAAAATTTTGCTTAAAGATGATTTTCTTTGTTTCAAAGCACTGTTGTCTATCATAGCCCCTGTTGGAAGTGAATGGAAAAATGTCATGGGAATTCATCTCAAGCCTGTAATTTTTAATCTGAGACAACAGCTCACATGAGAGGGTTGTGATTGTCTTCCTGGCAGAATGTAGGGAGGTATTCAAACACTGACGTTAGCCTGCCAGTGATTGCTGGTTGGATTTCCTTTTCTAGCTGGTCATCGTGCCACTGGCCACTCTGCATGGCATCCCTATGATGTACCAGTTTGTGAGCCCCACACACTGCCTTCAAAGGGTCTGATGTAGATTTCTTATTCTGTGAATTGCTTAGTTCATAGTAAGCTCTATTATTGACACTTTGTGTCAGTTCCTGTAACTCAGTTCAGGTGTGACATTGAATTTCCCCCAGTGTACATATTTTCCGCCATGCCGTATACTTTCTATGACTGGTATAGGTCAAGACCACACATTTGTTGCTTCAGTTCATTAATGATCAAGTACTTGCTTTATTGACTGCCTCAAGGTCCTCATTCCTCTGTCACTTAGTTTTAAGCAGTTAACCACATGAGCAGATCTGATCCTTGTCCAAACATCTCTGTTCCTGTCTGTCATTGCCAGTAGATTGTGGATGGGACAGACAGACTTGCCTTTTTTAAGCATCTGCTATACCATTTCTTTGTCCCAGTCTTGATCTCTAGCAGTGCTTGGTCTCTGCCCTTCTCCCTGCATCACTAAGAAATCTGATCTCATGAGACATCTGTATTACAAAGTGAAGGGTTTTGCAGAGGGTTATTTTAAGTTTCCAGTTAGGCTTCTAGCATGGATAGTTTTGCTAGGATTAAGTTAATCTGTGTGAATATTCTTCTGTCTCTCAGCCTCAGATCTTTTAGGTGAGCTCTAGAAAAGTACTTTTTGTGTAGTAGTCTATGGTAGAGCGTGTCAGCCAGTCCATAATACTGATAATACTATTAACCTTTAAAGAGCAGACCTTCAAAAGAGCTGGGAGCATTTTTTTCATGTTGACTTTGCTGGGAACTGGGAATTCAGCACTCAGCCTATGGGAATGAGTCCACATGAAACTCCAGGCAGCTTTTCATGCATCAGTTGAGCAGTACTTGGTTGGCAGAGTTTAGTTTTACTTGGTACCTAATAGCTTGGTTGTCTCAGTTCTCATGAGAAAAACTCGGGATTGTCAGTGTATGAGAAAATTGAGGGTGTGTATGTAACTGGGAAGGTCCTATTACGATGTCTGCATATCTGCAGTTGTAAAACATGATCTACGGCAGCACAAAATTTAAAACTTGGTGGCATCCCAGGAAGTACTTAGTTGTGTTTGTGCTTCATTACAAGGCTGTCTCCTTTTCTGGAATTTATTTTAGCTAATTAGTTGGAAATGTCAAAGTAGTATTTCAGATGACAGAAACATCATATATTATCATACATAAAGCAAAGCAATTAACTCTTTTGACAAATATTTATTGTGGTGTCGCTTTTAATTAAATCTTCAGAACTCCTAGACATAGAGCAGGTTCTTCCAAAAAGGAGGCCTTCCCAGCACTGTCAATGAGCATTTGACTGATGGGGCTTAATTGAACTTGGTGCTTAAAGAGTTGGTGGCCTAAACATGAAGATACCAACATGACACAATTTCATAATACAGGTGTCTGATATTTTGGCAAAATCCCAAAACAATTGCCCTTTGCTCTCCCCTACCCTCCCACAACTTTGCCGTAGATATCACACATGCATTACGCTGGAGAAGATGCTTCTCCAGTCACTCCTATTCTTCCACTGGAACAGTTTACAGGAGAAAAAATTGCTGTGCACTTGTGCTGCTGAGATAAATAATGCTGAGAAGTAGGGCTGTATATTTGTTTTAAAAAAATCAATTTTTTTAAATTTAGTTCTTGGGGTTATTCATGTGGAAACATGTTACAAATGTGACTGGTTAGTTCCCCTTAAACAGATAGATATTGTAGATGATGTGTCACTGAAAAATAATTCCTGACAGTTATAACTGAACCAGATAAACAGTTCTGCCAGCTCACAAATAACACTGTAAAACAAAAGGGTTCTGCTTATCATTTTCCATTTCTTCATGCCTGTCAAACTATTTAACTGTGCATTACCCATTACAAATGGTCTGTGTGTTTTCCTGCTCATCTGCTGTGGTCATGGTTTTTATCTTCTCTGTAGGAGGACCTGTGCACACTTGTCCAAATGTAATACTCCTCAGCTGCTGCTAATCTTTGCCTTCATCCTTGCAAAGATGCCCTTTGGAAGTGCTGCGTGAGGTTTCTCCCTGTCATGGCCATTCAGAAAGTGTATTAACCTCTACGTATGTTTTCATTCATTTTTTTCCAGGCAGAAACAGCACCAGAAAGTGGCCGAGATGGTCCCAATGTTCAGATCAGCTCAGGGCAGCACAACTCTGACGCCGCGGGAGCAGGTGGCTCATCAGCCTCACAGAGCATGGTTGCTCCAGCTGGGGTCTCAGCAGGTACTTCAGCTGCGGCATCGTTCTTCATAAGGTAGTTTTTCACCTTTCTACTTTCTGTAACTGCTCACAGGTCTTCAAATGTTTGTGAAATGCTGTTGAATCTTTGCCGTGGGTAGAAGTGCATGTCATGCTAGCTGTTGAGAGGTGGAGTTGGTCACCTGGTTGTAACTGTGTTTTTCCACTGCCTCTGGGGAGCAGGGATGTGATGGTGACACCCCCTTTCTGTCTGGACACCTGAGCAGGAACCTCTGTTGACCAAAACTCAAGAAAATGTGTGTTGGTCTTTGTCTAGTCCTTAATAGATATTTCCACCTGTAGCAAGTCTGTTATTCTGTAGGCCTCCTCAGAGCAGAAGCTGAAATAACAAGTTTTTTTCACTCAGATCTAAGTAAAAAAGTTAGTATTATTCAGTAGCATGGCCTACGTGTGCAAATAAATTTTTTCCCATAGTTGGCAGCAGTTTAAGACATTCTTTTTTGCAGTAGCCTGGAACAATTTTTTTTTTTTTTTTTTTTTGCCATTCCAGGGTCTTATAACATAAATGATGTTAGTTTCGTTTGTGAAATGTTTGTTGTAATTAGCAATGTTGATTAAATGCAATAAGCTGTCAAGCAGATGGTATTTAAAACAACAAAATTCAGGGCTTTGTACTTTCATTCCAAACTCCTGTTTTAATTCAGAACTGAACATGTTTTGAAATGATATTGAAAAACTTACATCTATGGATGGAGTTACAGTCAAATTTGTGCACCAAGTGCTTACACAATGGTAATTGTATTGTTTCCTTTATCTTTAAAATGCCTTGCACGATTAAATAAACAATGTTTTCTTTAAGTTACAATCTGACCTCAGAAGGAGCTTAATTTCTCAAGTCCTGTTTTTTAGAAGAACATCGTACAATAAGTCTTAAGCATCATATGCCTACGTACCACAGTTTGTCTGTATGCAAGAGGTTGGGAAATGACTGCCCCAAGAGTGGTGTGTCTAAGTTAGTGTTTTGTGTCTCTGCTAAGTGCTGCAGATATAAAGTCAGCACAGAGAAATGGTTGCCTGCAGAGGATGATTTGTTTCATTTTAAGATAGGTATCTGAAATCAGTGGGAGCAGAGAGGAAAGTTTAAAGGGAAAAGCTCAGACATCTCTCTTATTTAGTTACCTAAATAAGGACAGATGAATCCTCTCTAAAGTATCTAGATTGGACAGAATTGCAGCTTTCATTACAGTATTTCATACTGTGGGTATGAACAGTATGATTTAGCTTTATCTAAATCTTGGATTTATTTTAGTGTGAATCTGTATTTCATAAATGTAAAGACTGACTTTCACTAGGGAATCCAGAAAATAAAATACTGTCTTCAGAAGAGAGAGAAAGAAATCAGTGCCTAATAATCTGAAATAATCCCCAAAATCTTCTCTCCCAGTGATGCTTCTGTCTCACTGGTCAGCAAAACTCAGTTTTTGTTTTATTGTAAAGTGATGCTGGCTTGATTCAAAGATTCTTGAAGTCAGCAGCAAGACTGTAAATGACATCATTGTGCATTGGATCAGGCCCTAATTGCTTATCATGAATCTGTCTTTGCCTTGAGTGAATCAAAGTTTTATAGCTTTAGAAGCTATGTGCTAGCTAAAACATTTTAAAACCCATTAGTACGTTGCTTATTCCCTACCCGTATTTCCTCTGTGCAAAATTGATTCTCTATTTTTTTACCAAAGAACAGGGTTGGTTGAGGTTTTTTGCACAAAGCACTTCTGTTTCTTTTTTTCTTTTTTTTTTTTTTTGTGTGATTGTTGTCAGAGAGACTTAAGTGAGAAATGAAGTTTTCCTTTAACAGTTATCAGTTACCTAAATTAGCTTTGTAGCATTTTTATGATCTTTCATCACACTGCTGATTAATATATTTCAGCATTAATTTCTCAGTATTCCAGAGCCCAGCTAAGATTTCAGGTTCCCTAAAAGCAAGCATTCAAGAAACAAGTTCAGTTACGACTGTGATTAAAAACACAAACTGAAATGCAGTAAATCTCACAAAGTCTTGGGTGAGGTAGATCCATTATTTATCCCTGTCAGTCATAAATATGTTTGAATCTTTTGGTGCAGCATCCAATTCTGTCCTTCATCGGTCTGTTCAGTTAACCCTCTCTCAGCACCTACAGGTGAGAGAGGAGACATGGTACTGCTGTTATGCTCTTGCCCCTATTCATTGTAATTGCTGATTCATTCCTTACTGTGTTTCTCTCCTCAGCCCCTTAAATTCTGAACTTCATAGTAGGGCCAGTGTGTTACTCATGTTAAAGCACAGAGCCTGGCACATTTTCTTCCTTGTTCTCTACTGGAATAAACACAATTAATACCTTGATAATGACACACACATTTATTTATTTATTTATTTATTCTCCAAATCATCATCCTCTTTTTTGACCAAATCTCCTGAGTACCTCCATCTTTTTACAAGAGCCCTTTTGTAAAATGGACTGTGGTTGGGACTTCAGCTTGGGAGAAGTGCTGTTTTGTCATAGAAATAAAGTAGTTAGGTGAAAATATGCATGTATGTTAAGATTCATTGTACTGGGGTGCAGGGTTAGTTACTAAAGCCTTCATAGGGTGCTTGTGGAAACTGTGTCTGTTATTTCCTTAGCAGCAGCAGCACTAGATACAGATGTTTGTCACAATGAGTAAAGGATTCTAGTCTTGTTCTTCATGAAACGGCATTAACTGTTTGTACAGGTCCTAGCACAGTTAGCTTTTGGACTGTGGCATGGTTTCCTGTCATCAAATAAATGTATTTTCACATTAAAACTAGTCTCTGTTCAGTGAAATAACATCCTTTGACTCTTGCTTGTGGGCTGTCTTGTGTCTGGGAAGGGAGGAGATCTGTACAGGTTTTTTTGGTTGGTTGGTTTGTTTTTCACTCTAGTGTGTTCCTCAGTGAGAGTCATAGCTTTGTGTTTGTAAGGTCACAAACTCAAAAGGCCACACAGAGAGTTCATGTCTTCACCTGGAAAGTGATAACGAAGATAGCTGTAGCTATCTTACCTGGTGATAAGAGGTACTCATGCTGAAAAATGAGTATCTTTAAGCTAGTCTGTGCAGTGAATATGTTGATTTTGTTAAGCATATGTGCAGCCCAAATCTACATATTCATCCAAAGCTTTTTCTCATTTGAATGTCATATTTAATTTCTTCAACCCTAATTATATTCTGCTTTTAAAAAAGTATTTTATTCATTACCTAGAAATGCAGAGTGTCTAGCATGGAAGTGCTAAGTATTCAAAATCAAAGCCGAATATTCGAGCCAGCAGACAGAAGCATATTAAGAAATTAAATCAGTTTTAAGCTTTTTTCCTCACTCTGATCTGTCATAGAAGGAAGAAAAGCATTGATTAACATCTGACTGCATTACACAAGCCAATTGCCAGGCATTACTCCATGTTACTGAAGGACCAGAGGATTTAGCAGAAAATGCAACATCTCTGTAGGTCACTGACGGAATAAGAAAGCCGGAGCGTAAAGCACAGCTCTTAGGCATGGTTGGCTGTGAATAGGCTTCCAGTTGACCCTTACGCTGCAGAAGTTTGATCTTTGCATTCTTCAGATTTAAGAAGAATGCAGCTGGGCTTTGTCCATGAACAAATTTTATAGTACTAAGTGAAAATATGTGACAGAGGTGTAGGAACCTCCTGTGGGCTATGCTTGCAACTAAGTAAATATTGGCATATTGTGGTATAAAGCTGTAATAAGCTGTTAAGGTTTTTGTCACCTGGACACCTGGGGAAGAGAGGAAATTTCCAAGAATAGGCAGAAGAAGGCCAGCAAGGAGGAGGAGAATAGGCATGCACTCAAAAAGAGGTTAATGGGCTAACTGCCAAAAGAGACAATACTACTCCCCTGGGAGGAGAATCAAGGCACCTGAGAAATCAAGCCACCACCACTAACATGCCATTTCCACCTGTTGGCAGCTGTTGACAGTGGTGGCAATGCTGCTTGTGCTCCTGGGTGGGGGTACAGTGCTCTAGTGAGAGTGTAGGTGTCTTGTCTATCTGCACAAGGGCAATCTGGAAGGAAGTGTTCAAGGCCAGGTTGGACAGGGCTTTGAGCAACCTGGTCTAGTGGAAGTTGTCACTGCCCATGGCAGAGGGGTTGGAACTAGATGATCTTTAAAGGTCCCTTCCAACATAAACCATTCTATGAAGGTTTGAGTGGTGACAGGACAGCTGGAAGGAATCAAAGATGTTTAGAAGAAAATATAATAAAAATACATATAAAAGCAAGCAACCCTGAACAATGTTGAGCAGAAGACAAACTGTATTATATAACCCTTCTTAAATTTTAATCTTGTTTGATATTGGATTGTCTTTGCATCTTTTCAAAATGGTTTGCTCAGAGGGTTGCTCTTGGGACTGCTACCTTTGAAGCAGGGAAATAGCTGTATAGTTGCATCTAGTTTTCCTTCCATCTACCTGCTTTTGTTTAATGAATTTGTCTTCCACAGCACTCACTGTGCACTCAGTAGTTTTTAGGGTTCTAAATTATTTGCAGTGTTGCTGAGCTTTTCTTGGTTAAAACCATTTACGTTTTATAAATCACAGTGGTGAATCACACCCATTATCTTTCCACTCTTGTTATATTCCTGCATGTTTGGTAAAGCTGTGTCAATATAGACATGATATAAAACATTATCCATGACACGCTTTTTACAGGCAGCTTTTCTTAACAAGATATAACATACAATCTCTGAGTAATGTAATTGAACATCTTAAGAGTTAAAATAAGCATAGTTGTCTTTTTCTAGATTCAGTATATGCCATCATATTTTAATGTCTGTGAGTTGTGGATTAAAGAATCTAATTATTCACTAATGAGCAGTAATGGTACATATAAACTAAGGGTCACTAGCCTATTACAGGCACCTGATGGTTCACTGATAAGCATTCGGTCATTAGATTGACCATAAAATATAGTCAATAATTGAGGTTACTCATAGTGCAGACACCTTATCAGCTTTAGGCATGGTGGGACAGCTTGTCAGTACTCTGTACTGATTGTGCTGTGACTGAGCATATGATTAGGGTATTGAAGCAGTCTGTATCTAATGAAACTGCAGGAAAGGCATAGCAATATTAGCACAACCACTAAATGACTAATGTGTTTTTGTTCCAAGCCTCAGACGCTTCAATTAGTTCCAATAAACTCTGATCTAGTGTAGTGGTAGGCAGAGAATTCAGATATTTTGTGTACAAGCTTTCATTAGTCAAAATTTGTAATGTTTTGGAGACAAATGAAATCTGTGTGGCTTTTAATGAAAAATGTTGAAAATAATTAAGACTGTCACTGCCATTTTTACTTTTTTTTTTAAAGTTTTATTCTTGCATTTTTTAGATTTAGAATACTTTCTGAGACAATGCCTAGTGCCTGATTTAAAAGATGAAGCTGACAGCAGCAAATTAGATGTCTACATATTCTGCTTTAAGGTCCATTTATGCAGTTCATGTATGCTTACACATATACATCTAGACTTAGAATGTGTTCCATAGCATTTTGTACCATATGGAACATTAGTCAAATAGTCTAGTTCTTGAAGGCTTTTGTAGAGATATTGATTTTACTGTGCTTCAAACTGTTGCTGAGAAAATAACCTCAGAACCTGTTCTTTCATGAATTTTTTTTCCTTGAGGATGCCTTAACTTTCATAAATTATTTAATATGGTGAAGGATGCAAAATGCCTTTTGTCTTTCTGAACTGCTGTTCAGGCTTCTGTGATGCGACCTTGGAAAGTAACCATAGAAACATGTTAAAACCATCAACTGAAAATCAGTAGTTTGGTTTGACAGTGATGCAAATTCTGTGAAAGAAGATTATGATGTATTAGGAACACTTGAGTCATATATTACTGCTAACCTTTTAAACCTGATTATTCCATGACTATCAGTATTTTCAGAAAAAAAAAGCACAAAAAAAGCCCCATTTTTTTTTTCAAGTTGCCATGTTTAAGATGTTTCTAGCTAAATCACTTCAGCCTGTCATTCTCTGTCGTGTTAAAACCAAGAATTATATTTCTGCTAAGCTTATAATGTAATTCACCAGTTCTCTGTATTTAATAGCTGTAAACTTTTGCCCTGTACCCTGCTGGGATGCACTGGTATCCTGGCGCTGTGCAGAACTGCCACAATTTAAATCTCTTTGACAGATAAAGTGGATAACTGGGTTGTGAATAAGTAGTAGTTCACCAAGAGGTGACGAAAATGTGTGACTCACTGGATCCTGAGTTAGACCTTTTTACGCTGACCTGTGGTAGTTAAGCTAGTCTGTGAGAATGAAACAGAAGTGCTTGCTATAGTTACAAGTCATCGTAGTAAATTCTTGGTGGATGATAGATCAAGGGAAGTAGAAGAGTCGCTTATTAAAACTTCCTCGTTAAGCATAACCCACTCCCAAGAAATCCTGTGTTAAGGTGATGTGGGAAAATTAAATTTTAATTAATTACCTAGGGTAGTGAGGTACCAGCTCTTTCCAATTAAGACTGCCTCACTGGCAGATATATCCAAAACCCTATGCATGGGTTGTCCCTAGTTTGCAGTGCTGTAGCAGTACCACAGGATGTGTGGGACTCTTCAGGAAAGTGTTGGCTTTCTGGCATTAATGCAGCTCGATAGTGTCTGGTGCATCAACCCTTCTTTGTTATATGCCCCACTTTCTGTTGCTGCCACTTTGCTGCTGTTGGAAGCTGGTTAGGAAGGTGGCAGAGCAACCTGCAGCTTGGGGGCAAGCTGCAGATGTGCAGATGAGGTGGAGCATCCAACTGTTTCAGGGAGAGTCAGGTATTTAATTAGCCTTTTCCCCTTAATGAATCCATCCTCTGCTAGAGCAGTCTGTTCCCTGCAGAGTCCTCCCCAATGCATGGTGCTGGAAAGGGGGATGCCTTTGCAGCCCCCTTTTCCTTTCTGCATGGAGCTGGAGAGAGCAGGAAAGCCCTCATGCAGATGTGTAAATGGAGCCACTGAAGGGCTTGCCCCGCCTTGCTGGTGCATGGCCATGGCTGCCGAAATGGGGTTGCTATCTGGCCTCGGAGGGTAAACATGTAGCACAGCTCTATGTGGAGACAGGAGATGGGGCAGGGTATGCAGCATTGTGCAGTATTTTGTATCATCTGGGGGCAGCTTAAGCTTTCCTAGTTGCTGTGGCAGCATAATACTGCCTGTAATTAAGGACAAACAGAACTGTATGCTTTAGGTATATCCTGTTTCATGTTAGTCTGTAAGGAGGTTAAATTAGAAGATAAGCCTGAATTTAGTAGGCTTTGTTCTTGGAAACAGAAGTGACTCTCAGGACAGCATGTTTAAGAGCAGAGCGTCATTATTGATATCATTGCTAATACTACATCATACATTTACACAGTACTTTATCAGCATAGGTAAGCCAGACTCCCTGCTATGAAGAGCTCATCTGTGATGACTGTGAGACTGATGGGCCAAACAGAGATGACACACAAAGCTGTAGTTCAGCAAAGGGAGGAGGTAAAGAAATTGGAGTAGCTGAGAAGAGAAGGCGGGTAGAAATTTTGGACATTGCACTGCTGAATTGGAGCATGCTGAAAACATGAAAAATGTCCCAAAGATAAACAGATCTGTGGTCAGGATGGGGCTATTTAATTAGAGGTGGGAGGCACTGAATGATCAGCCAAGGTGAAGAGGATTTGAGAGAGCCTCAAAGGAAATAGGCTGAGAAAGAGGTAACAAGATGAAGCAGCATTTGATATCTAGGAGTCATTGCCTTAGAAGACAAAGCTCCCATGTATAGAGGGT
This sequence comes from Coracopsis vasa, assembly GCA_026283785.1. Lineage (NCBI taxonomy): Eukaryota > Metazoa > Chordata > Aves > Psittaciformes > Psittacidae > Coracopsis > Coracopsis vasa. Next base: position 20,137 of record JANHGB010023959.1, on the reverse strand, counting down.
TAGGAACCATGGTGTGAACCAAAGAGAGATTGTGTGTGAGGGAAGTGTTGGACAGAAAAGCCTCACTTGGATAACGCAGGCCATGGGTTGTGTTTGGAGTAGGTTTGGGTATGCTGGGGGTGGCAAAATGAAGAAAGGAGGGAGCCTGGTGCCAGTCAGATTGGCAGGAAATAGGAGGAGGAGACAGTGAAAGAGGGGCCAAAAAATGGATCTTGTGATGTGGGGACCCGGTAGTGAGGTGGGGATTTCAGAGAGGATGTTCTAGGTTTTTGCTCCAGGTTCGTAGTGAAAGCAGAATTTGGGCACAACAAAGCACTTGCAGTGTTTCCTGCTGACCAAATGCCTTAAAGATCTTTATCATGTGAGGCCATCCCTGGGGAGGGCTGATTTTTGTCAGCCCTGAGTTCCTTGATGGATAATAATGCAGGAGGTCCTGCAGCACCAGAGGCAGTCCCCCCCAGGAGATGTAGCAACTCTTTGAGCTGCTTTAGGTGGTTGGGTGCAGACTGCTGCTGAAGCAATTGGGTCTTAGATGAGCTCTATATTCTGAAGCATTCATGATTCCCAGGAGAGAAAGCAAACCAGAATAATTTAAAACAGATGTGCTCACAGATATGTTAGAGGGGAGAGTTTGTGCCTTCAGAGACACACAGGTTTGTATAAATTTGTGGTGTAAATGGTGGTCAGTAGAAGGGGTTTTTAAACTAGGGAAAAGCCTGAAATATTGATGGATAATCTTGACTGGAGTCGTGCAGATATTTCTTTGTTCTCTCTTTGATTTTCTGCTTTCCTGAACTTTAAATTTTCTCCCTTTATTTAAGGATTTTTCATATGATAATTTTACATTTTCTCATTCATCCATAGTTGAATGCACTTGATTATTCTGTTTTCTTGAATATATGAAATCTTGCTGTTGTCTAGCTACCAGTCTCTTTTTCCCTTTGGTTTCTTCCCTTCTTTCTGCCCTTCCTAGCTTGACAAGAGGACCACTTCTGCCTCCCTCCCAGTCTGCCTGGTTTTTTGGTTCCTGAACACCAGTGCTTGCTCTGACTCCGTTATTTGGGGCTCCTCAGCTGTTTTGCTGCAGTGGGAATGGAGCATTCCATAGGTAAAATGATAACGGTGGCTTTCCTGTGGGGATGTAATTTGACAGTTTGCACCTGTTTGCAACTTTATTAGTGACTTTCATACTCTTTGAGTAACATACTTAACTATTTTAGTACTTTGTTAAGACAGACTGAAGTGAAATAGTTAAATCAGACTGATAGTCAGTTGGATATTTAGTTTTCATGGCTGACTTGCAGTCATGCAAGTCATACATGTTAGACTTGCAGTCTAACACTCAGCTCATGGTGTGTAGGATGTGGTTTGCAGGGCAGATGGACTTTAAAGTGACAGTATCTCTTGAGCTAGACTGCTTTGCTTGCTTGTGCTTGTGGCAAAGTAAAACATCCCACATTATCATTTATAACAAAAATGAAATGTCAAGCCAAAATAATGCACCAGCAACATAGTTGCAGTGTTTGATCAACTGCAGGATTATTCTGAAGGTACTCTGTGAAATAGCAGTGAATTTTGGCTTTCTATAACTTCCCTCATTCTTCCTGCTGGATGATGGAAGATATTTCTTTTGGCAGGACGTTTCAAAGAGCTTAGCCAGTACCTTATTCGGCATCAGTTAGTGCTGCTCCTGGGGTTGCTTTCTGCTTTGCTGGGCTTTTCATGTCCTCAGTAGTGGAGCTCACTTATTAAGAAGCACTGCTCTATGGAGTTTTTACTGCAAGAAAATGATTCAGTGTAAGTTAATCAGCATAAAATGAATCTCAAAGTTATTAGTGAAGCCTGTTGGAGTCGAGGGCAAGCTTCAGAATATTCTTTGATAATGTGCCTTGAGCAGGTCTTCAGGGGTTGCTTATTTCTGCTGAAATTTGAAGTTATCATCTTTGGGTCAGAAGTAGTCATATCTCTGCAGTGATGGAAGGACATGGATCTGACATTTTCCTGCTAAGTGCTGTTTTAAATGGTGCTGCAATTTCAGCCTATTATATCTCTGAGCGGTATTGTTTCAGAGCTGATGTCAGTTAAATCACAGCAATGCTGGGCTTTAAGAAGAGCATGTCTCCGTCTTCTGTTTAAAAATACTCATTGTGTGGGCATACCACTTCTGTACTTGGGTGATTTCCACTGCATCATTTAGTGCTGTCAGTGACCATTTAACTTGCTAACAGTAGGAATAAGTAAATGCCCCCCTGAGAAGTTGTTTGCTTGGCAGTATAGGTGTCAAGCCTTTGACTAATTGTCTGAAATAAAACCCAGCTGAAGTGGGAATAAATTCTCTGTGGATTTTCTAGATATGCACTAAAATGTGGAACTAAGGGAGCTGGAGGTGATGAGAAAGGTATGTTTGTGCGGGTGGTGTGTTGGGGCAAAGGAAGGTAACCTGAAAACTGGAGCTTTTATAGTAAAGGAGGCTTTACAGTCGAAGATGCGAACTTATATTCAGACTGTTGTATGTGATCAGGAATGTGAAAATACTGATTTTTCCCCTTGTTCAGTCCTTCTCTTTCCTGTCTGCTATTTGCCTTAATCTAGCGCTTCAGATGAACCCTTGTTAGCCATGTCCTGTATTTTATCTCTCATCCTTTCCACTTGCAGACGTGCCTGTTTCTTCCCTGGAGAAGCCTGAATGAGCAGAATGCTTTTGCTTTTCATACCAGATTGTTTTTGATGAATAGCATGGAGTGTAATATCTTTTGTAACAGAAATTATTTATTGCCTAGTAGTCTTTTTGATATTGGCTTCTTTCTGTATACCAGGAGCTGATATTACAGGGCAAATTTTTATATGATTTATCTAAGTAATTACTGTAATAATGAAGGGCTAGTTAGCACCATTGTTTATGTTTCATTATTGTAGTTTTTAAAATGTCTTTATTGCTTTTTCTTGATAGAATACAAATGAGACTAGAATTTTATTTTGCAAAGCCTGACTCATGACTCTGTCTTGCTGGCAAATAAGTCCAACTTTTTTGCCTGAGAAGTGTGCTTAGATTGATGTGATTCGGCCTGCTTTAGCTTAGTTAGTTCATGAAACAGAGTGGTGAAATATTGCTGGCATTCAGGTAGCTATATTTTCAGTACATAGCTATCTATGCAGTGTGCAGACTGGGAACTGACATATTTCTACATTAGGTGCTGACAGTCTTGCTTACATAAAGATTAACCTACACAGGTTTTCAGCAGTTTGTCATATGGTACAATTGTAAACAGCAAGTATGGAAGTACAGCAATATGTTCATCTGCTCTTGCTTTGTTTAACATCATTAATGAACAGAACTGGAAATGGTATGTGGCAGGCTGTGGTGACTAGCTGTTATTCTGATGCATATATAAAAAAGTCAGTTCCAGAACCTTGGTCCTGGCTGCTGAAGCAATGTTCTTTGGCCAGAAGTGTCTCTTGAATCTGTAAATTAAAGGGAATATAGAGCTGACATCACTCATGACAATTTTGTAGCAGCAGCCTCAGAAACCTCAGGTTTGGGAGAGCATAAAAAATGGTTGGAGTGTTAGAGTCAGTGCTCATAAAGATCTGCCCTCTGGTGTATCTTAAACCTGGGGAAAAATTATGGAGAAGGGCTGTGAAAATTCTTTCTTTGATTCCTGTATGCAGATCACTTGAACGCTTGAAGATGGGCTTGGTTGTTTTCTTCTGTTTAAATAATAATGTGTAGCTGAGCTCTTGGGTCTGTACAGCATGAGGAAGCTTTTCTGATGTCAGGGGTACCCTGCGGATTTAACTTGTCATCTTCCAGAGGTCTTTTTGATCTTATCCTAAAGTGGCTTTCCCTTGTCTTTCTGCACGGTGCCTGAATTCAGGTAAGTCTCAATTATTGCTCACTGATGTACAAAGCCTTGATTCCATACTTTACAAATAGAGTAGGGGGAGAGCAACAAGAATGGTCAGAAATCAAGGAAACTTGACCTGTAGGGAAAGATTGAAAGGATTGTGACTTTTTAATTTGTAAAAGAGAAGATTGGGGTGTGGTAGTGGTCTTCATAGAGATAAGAGCTGCTGCAAGAGAAGGAAATAAGCTCCTCTGCATGTCTGCTGGGGTGCTGGTGGTAAAATAAGAAACGTGAATTCCAGCAAATCAGATTTATAGATTTTTAGAGACATGAGGTGTGAATTTTCTAATGGTAAGACAAGTTAAACACTGGAATTGATTGTCTCAGGAGGCTGTGGACTGTTTTCACTGGAGGTTTCTAAGAACAAGTTGGAGAAATTATATATTGGAATGTATTAGGTAAAGTTCATCCTACCAGGGAGTCTTGGGAAAGTTAAGGTAACCTCTTAAAATCCCTTCTGGACCTGTCTTCTCTGATCAGCTGTGAGCAGATGATGTTCCTAACATGTCAATGCAGCTGATTTTTATTTCTGCCTTGCTGATTTTAATAAGGGATAGTAAGAGAAAATTAAGAGGTCACTCAAAGAGGCTGAAATTCAAGCCTGAATTGTAGGATTATGATATATACAAGAGGCAAGACATGAACTTAATCTCATATTGGGGGTACTTTCTTTCATAATGTTGGCTTGGTAATATCCACGCAATATTAGTTGTGCTTTGACATTTTGGAATTTTTCAGAATAATGGTTTTCTATTGAATCTTTATTACCATCATCCATTATAAAAATGCCATTGTTCGAGGCTGTGCATTGTGATCCAGATGAACTAATTATTTATTGAGGAAGTTGAACCACTGAAATAAGGAACATTAATTGTTTATTCTTCCTGGTAGTGCTTCTTAACAGCATTGCTGGGACAGCTAAGCAAACAAAGGTTTAGTGCTGTGATATTATGTAGTGGTACTAATGTGAAGAAATCTTTTTATCCTCCTGGATACATATACACATCACAAGAACCTAGTAAGCTCGTTCTAGGGGTAAAAACCTCAAAATCTAACATACACTTTGTGACTCCTTGGATGAAATTTACTGCAGAAATACAGATGGTGCCTGTCCTTTCCAAACCTTCATGACAGATATAGACATTGCCAGTTTTCTCTTTAAAAATGTCTCTTTCTGAACCAGATTTTATTTTCCAGATATTATACTAGCTAGTGGGAACAGATACCTTGTTTAATTTTAAGTTTGCTTGGGCTTTTGGGTAGCAACTACACTGTTTCATTTGTACTATCCTTCTAATTTTAGAACTACAAATCAAACAGTAATAGTGATAATAAAGTAATAATTTCAATCAGGTTTATTCCGTGAGTTGCAGAAGGCTTGGGACAGAGTGCTGGAGTGTGTATTGTAGGACATCCGTCTATTTCTTGTTTGTATTGACGAGTAATTAAGAAACAATAACTGGAACTGCAGATACAATGACAGACTGTGACTTTCCCACTGCTTCCTTTAGACCTGGTTTGCAGTGGGAAAGTTTTGGGCTATTGGTTATGTGGCACAGGAGTGCTGCCTTGTTAGGCTGGGAACTGGGAAAGTTTGGACAAGTCTTACCTTAGAGTAAACCGATTCCCAGCATAAACCTGTGTCCAGAATTTTTCAAGTTTTGCGGGGGGTTCAGAATCAGGATAAAAATTGCTCCCGTGAATCCTGTCAAGGTCAAAACGAAACTCTTGAGTAACTGTACCCTTGAGTAAACTCCAAAGTTCAGAATATTTAAGGCTTGGGCTGTACACTTCTTGACCCTTTCAGTGAAGCTCTTAAACAGTCTCACAGTATGAATGATAACAGTGATCTTGGAAAGACAAAGCTGGCTAATAACACTAAAACTGTAAATATGTAATGAGTCATGCTGAAATGAATGTGCAGAAGTTTTATTATTTTTGCCAGTGGAGCCTAATAATGGGTAGCAGAACTCCCAGTTTCTACTTCCGACTTGTGGTGGTTTGTCCATAAACCCACCATGTCAATGAAATCCTCTAGCTATTGCAGTTGACCCATTTGTAATATGTATCCCAGAGTATATTTCATATTACTCTTCCTTCCAAACCTTAATAAATTCCACAAAGTGGTAAGCAATTTTTTTTTAATTTTGCATAACTATAAAAGTTTCAGATTTAGTTCTTTTTCATGGAGAAATTATGCCCACAAGGAGCACTGTTCTTTAGGGATTTAAATTGTGCTGTTTACTTTCACAGCTATAATGTGCAGAATGTGTGCAGTGAGCCTAAGCTATAAGTAGCTTCCTGTACATCAGAATATCTGAAATATTGTATAGGCAGAATTTCACATTAAAAATTGTATGGTTCTTTAAATGGACAGGCTTTGTAGCTACTGTTGTTGCACAGTCTTATTCCCTAGATGCTGAGCATTATGTAATTGATCTGGCCATGGTTTTCCTCACTGGTCTCATCCATGCATGGCAGAAAACCTAGTAATCTGTAAATTGTGTGGGGGAAAGAACGGGTTAGAGGCTGTCCCTTGTCATTTGATATTTAAGTGCCCTGCATGTGCCATTTATTAGTTTTAGTTTCCACCGTGACACCTAGCTATGAGAAAAGAACTCTCCAGAGCATCTTAAAAGACATCTTCTATTAAAGATGGAAAGAGTTAGGCAAAATGCAGACAGTAGATCTCACAGCCGGAGGTAAAAATAATATTCATCAGTGTGTCTTATGCTTTAATGGGAAGAGAGGCATAAGTGTATGGAGCTTATTTTCCCTTGCAAGAATGTATTGTAGAAAAGTGCTGTAGAAAAGTGGTGGAGGTTGAATGGGGAAAACAAAGGTAGGTTGAAAGCATACATCTGTGTCAAAGCTATGACAAAATGCTTGGAAAATGCACAGAAAAACAAATGACTGTAACACTTAAGTTTGCACAGTATTCTCTGCAGGTCATAATTTTCCCTGTGAGGAAACAGAAGTTGATATTGGAGAAGGTCAGACAGCTCACTGTGGTGCTGAAGATGGATGTAAAGGCTTCCTGTGCAAGACTAAATTTGAGAAAAAGAAGCAAATCAAGAAATAGGCATGGCACCCAGTTAGACTCCTACAGAAAGTGATATGGTATAAACCCGACTTTTGTCTGTCTGGTGCTAGGCGAAAAGGGCCCAGTTTATAACAGCTCTGCCTTCTGTCTTCATGGCACAAATTCCCCCTGAGAAAAGGCCTGCTGAAGAAAAAAAAGAGAACTGGAAACTGAAAGAAAACTGAAAAAAGAGAAACTGGAGCTGTAAATTCAGTAATGGGTTGATGAATAAGGACTGCAGAAAATTCAGCTCTCTGGAGTGTCTCAGAAATGGTTTCCTTCAAGGACATGAATTTTACTGAAGTAAGGAGTTCAGTGAAGTTGGATTTTGTTTAATTTAATTGGGCCCCTGTCCAAAACAGCTTGGTCTGTATTTTGGCCTGATGAATACTTGGCTGGGATGCCTCCAAAATATATTGTTGGTGCTGCAAGAAGTGCATAAGGATTCAGGAGCCCAAGCAAAATGTATGAAAGCTTCTGCTCAGCTGGATTTTATAGTAAAGAAACTGACTGTGCTTTTTATAGGGGTTGAGGATGACAATTACTTGAATTCATATTTAGAGACTACAGTTCAATAGTGATGTTTTGGTTTGCCTAAATTGTCCTATTCTTTCCATTAAATTCATTAACTTTTCCCTTTTAGGAAAAAAAAAAATCAAACCAACAAACAAAACCAAACCCAACAAGCTGATACTGCTGTACAAGATGTCTGTGATGTTCCAAGTCTAGAAACAACCTCATTTTAATGTTGGGCAAAGTAATTCTTGCATTCAAACACAGAAAGATTGTAATTCAGCTTTGTGCACTGCTACCTGAGAAGAGATGCTTTTTAAGTGTGAACCACACACATCATTATTAGTGCAGTTGGGCTGTTGCCCATCAAAGCACTGATTATTTTATACAACAGCTACTCCAGTTCCTCTCTTTTTCAGTTTCCTGTTATCTTGTATGGACATCAGCAATTCCTTTGCCAAATTTCTTAGTAAAATCGTGGCACTCCAGGCTCATAGGAAGAGGATTTATCAGCACTGTAGTAGTTAATTGCTTTAGTTAGCATATGGCACTGTCCTTTGAACAGTGGAGATGCAGAAAGTGTGTGAATACTGTTGGAAGTGAATCACTTTGAAAGTTGTTCTGTCTTGGTGGGGAAGTTAAGAGAACTAGTAATGGATTTGGTATCTTAGGTCTGCTTTTTTAAATGGTCCAAAACTGTGTTACTGAGCTATTTTGAGAGATACTTTATAAAGGCCGAATTTTCTGTTTATTTGTTTATATGCTTTGCTTAGCTTGGTCTTTTTGGGTGCTTGTACTCACTGAGTGTTAGTGCTTAGTTAGGTGCTTGGATACACAGTTCCTGAATAAATATATCCTTTGTATCTCATTCTCTTCTACATATGTTTCCCAGAGGAGCTCCTTCAGCCAGCTCTGTTGAAGAAATAATTATTTCCTCAGGATTTAATGTATATCTTGCTTGCACTTTAAAGACATTCTCTTGAGGAGTTTTTATGTTTTTATCATTTCAACAGGGGATCATAGCATGTAAACAAAAGTAAACATTATCTTTCATATTAATCAACAAGATGATTAAATAATAGCCACAATTGTTAATTGGTACTTGGAGATAGAGGGTAATGACTGTCTTGAGTTCCACAATGAGCATAGCAACAGGTACATGCTCTTTTCTGCATAATAAAGCTGCATGTAATTTAGGAGGCATTACGATTTTAGTGTGCAGCTGCAACCATAGAGAAGTTGTGCAACTGTTTGCCTGGTGTCCTATTTCAGGCATATGTTTTCATACTGAATGAGGTATTAGCAATGGGATTTGAGATTTAGGCAGTTAAATCAGTTCTCATTGCCACCAAAAACCTGAGGTTCTGTATAAAGCCATGCTTGCAATGTTTTGCTTCACTGTGGGGCACATTTCCTGCTGGTTTCAGGATGCACTAGAAGTCAAAAGTTGCTTCTTTACTCAGAGGCAAGAGTCCAACTTGTCCCTCACAAGGCAGTGGCTTCTGTCTCCCTCTGAGTTTGAAACTAGAGCCTCATTTTTTTTTTATCACATGAGTCTTTGTCTTTTTCTAAATACTGCGGTGTTTAGAGAGGGAGAATGAAGCATGTAGGGGGTCTGCCTCTCTAGAAGCTGAAAAAGTAAAAATGTCCAGGAGTTTAACACACAAGTTTGGGAATATAGAGCATAGGACTGGGAATTTTGGAGATCTGTATTGAGGGTGCTGCTGCCTGTTCTGGGTGTCTAATCCTGACCCAAGTGAGTAGTTTTGCTTCCCAAACACAACCAGTTTATTGTACTGTAACTCATTTGAATTCAGTAGTGCTGCTGGAAGAAACCGTACAGCTCTCCAACTCTCAGCGTTGATTTTTATTTCTAACCTATTGCAAATATAAGTAAAAGAAGAATCGTCTTCTCTGATCAGCTTTCTAAACTGACTCAGCCTGAGGCAAGATTTGATTTACCCTAAATTAGGTATGACAGCAAAGCACTGCCTTAGTTTCTCCATATGTCTGTTGCTAGTGGCAGTTTGATCTCACTGAAAAGTCCTTGGAGTTCCTGGGCTAAAAGGCCTGATGAAAATATAAAGTAGCCATTGTATATAGAGACTTTTTGTCATCATGTATTTATAAACTTATTTGTCCAAAAGGGCAAGCCTATATGTTGCAAGCATGGACCAGAATAGTGATTTGTCCCCAGAAGACCTGTTGGTATCAGTAGCATGGTCTTCAGGTTGGCCACAGATGCTGGCAGTGTAACACTACATTTTGCTGATTTAACAGTCATTCAAAGTAATGTTAAAAAATAGCATGTAAGTAGATGCTTTTATGGTATATATCTGAGGGTGAGCTACCTACTGATAGGATCAGGATCAGGTCACACCAAACTTACTCATGTGGCAAAGCTCTTCTTGGATTTGACAAAGCTGAGATTTCACCCACACTACCACCCTCAGCTGCCCATTATGTGCTCACTAACAAATACATTTGTTCTACTTAACTCTGCAGGGTGATCTATTTATTTTTTTTTTTCCATGTTGGTTGTGATGTAGAGTCAAGTTTCTCTTTCTGTTTCTTGCTATACTGTTTGGTGTTGCTGATGGGGAATAGCAGAAAACCTGATTATGTTCCTGTTCTTATTAACAAGTAAGAATGTTACAATTTTAATTTTGTGTTTTTAATTTTTCCTCCTTCATCTTTTATGTTTTGAAATTGTGCATTTCAAAAGCAGGATCATTATCATTCAGAACATTAAAGCATGTCTTTTTGTTAGCTTTCGCTTTTAATGTGAAAGAATGGAATTGAGGAGGAAAAAACAATCTGTCTCAAAGGAAATTCTCTGTTATCTAATGATTTTCAGTGTGGCCAACAAGAGAGGATCTTCAGCTCAGCTGACTTGGAACGTTATCCTCTGCCTTGAGTAACTTGTAGAGTACAAAGAATCACTTTCATAATGCTATCGCCAGCAAAGTCCATCTGGTCCTGCCAGTGGCAAGGGGATTATTTCAGCTTTTTATTACATCAGTGAGATTTTAGCATTTTAGGATTCAGCTGCTAAGCTGTTGGGGAAAGAGGAGAAAGTTAGATTATAATTGAGACTCTGCTGGGGGAGAAATTAACTGAATATTTTGCCAGTAATTTTTCTACCCATATTTTCTTCTATTAGTCTCCTGATGGTTTGTCTTTATGAAATCAGATGGGAGCGCAATGACTTGATTTGTTAAGCAGGTAGTGATGGCAATGAGCATCTGTTTGTCTGGTCCAGATTCCCATTAACATCTAGTAACGTTGTCCTTTCTTGCTATTACTTTTATACAGAGCAGCACAGAAGCTTAACCTGTCTTCGAAGAGAAAGAAATACCATCCGCCCCTGCCACACACACACGACTTCTCTATTTATGCCACTAACTTTAGTGGCATCCTGCAGCTCTGTCCTCCCCCAGCACCACCATGCCTTCTGAGAGCTGTGTCCAAAATCAAGGACAACCCTGGCATTGGAAAGGTAACTTTGGATTTCAATTTTTAAAAATAGCTTTCTAGCTGAATTTTAACAGGGCTGGAAGCTTTCAGCCTAGAACAGGGTTGGATAGGTTTGAGGGAAGGACCTTGGGATAGAGAGATAGCTACGTCCATTTGATTGTGCCTGAGAGCTGTTATCTCTTTTTGACTTTGGAAAGAGTTGGCAGGCTCAGAGCAGATTCAGTGCTAGAGTGCTGGCTTCCTTGAAGCCAGTTAACATCACTGACAACACTGGCAAAGGTTGTTTTGTCCTTCCCTCTGTTAAAGTCAGAGACAAATTTTCCTTTGAAATCATTGGTTCAGAACCAATGCACATACAGACTTTACCTTTGTCAGAAGTACTCCCTGCATTGCCAGGAAAGCTCAGCCGCTAGTGCTGTCTGCTGAGGTTAAGGAGATATGCTGAGGAGCCTTTGCTTCCCTTTGCTTCACATGTTATTGTAAATCGGGAGTATGGAAATGAAGTAGCAGGATAGAAATAGGTATCTCTCCAACTTAGGAAATACAGCAGCTTTCAAATTGTAAAATTTGTGCTAATTTTATTTAAAATTAAATAATATTAAATAATTTAAAATTAAATAAAATACAGCCTAACTATTTAGAGCTTTATTCATGCTTCTGTTTAATCACTTGCCCAGCTGAGTCTGAATACTTACTTACTTAGGTTACAAGAGATTAGTATTTGAAGATAGAATCGAAGTATGTAATGTGCACAGGAGACCTAAAACATGCACATTGAGTAACCATAAAAATTGGCATTAATGTAAAGAGATTGTCAGCCTAAATACCTATAGCTGACACTGTTGCTTACAGAGAATACTCTATATTTCTTAAGTCAGTGAGCTTGTGCTAAATGGAAAACAAAGGAGTAACTGGGGCTACTTTAAGCAGATGAAAGCTCACAGATGAAAATGCGGTCTCTTCTGGTTTTGCAGCATGTTAGAAAAGAGGATGTAGTATTAAATGGTGGAATAAAGCAAACCTGGCACAGTAATTTAGAGATTCCCAGGTGGAGGAAGGCTTGCTACAAGATTCCTGGGTGGAAGAGCCTTTCTATGTGTGTGTTTCAAAGAGTCTATTTGTTGTGCCTCCTTTTCTCTATGGGGATTAGCATTTGGCCATGACACCAGGAATAATGGGGAGCATGACATTTCTAAGGCTCTTTGCCTTAGGAAGACCTTTAAAGCATGCTTGTATCTCCTTGTGCCTGCAGCTCAATAGAACTGTCTTTGCACCTCATTGCACTGTGTGCCTGCAGCTATCTGTAGCCAAAAGACTTCAGCCTTTTTCCTACACTTTGAGGATGGTTGGTGGAGCTTATCAGCATGACTTGTGCCTTGTGGAAAGCTCTGGTTTATCTTTTGTGTTCAAACAGATCAACATCTAATAAAGATCAAACTGCATGATCGTAGGTGGCAGGAGATTATATGTCGGGGGCCATGTGGTCTACTTACTTTCTTCATTAGCACAGCAAAAGCCTTTCAAAGAAAGAGCTCTAGCCAGAATTGCAAGGGGCATGGCAAGACCTTGAGCAGCTATGCTGCTCAGCCGTGTAAGCTTCTCCTCCAACATGGGATATATATGTAGCATGCTGGCGATGTGTGATTTCTCTCCTGCCTGGCATACTACTCCAAGAATTTCCAGACTTTTTCAGTCAGCAAGTTGTTGTTGACCGTTAAATGTCTCTGTTATTTAGCTCTCAGCTGAAAACATTACTGAAGATACTGTTTGTTTTGGGCCCAAAGTCCCAGCTGTGTCCTTCTCACCCTGTACTTGTTGATCACAACTTGGAAGAGTCCTGTGCTGTTCTGGAGAGGTTAAGAGCTTTCTGTGAATTGTATCATCCCTCTAGTTCTTGAATTAAGATCTAGAACCATCCAAATGGCGATGGCGTGTGCTAGGTACTAGTTTTGATGCTCCTCAAAAAATAAAAGTAACAGGGCATCTTCACTGACCCACAGTTTAAAATGTGATACTTATTAAATGTCTGTCTTACTCCATTCCTCTTTTGCAACCTCCAGCAATTTAGCTTTTTGTAAAAATTGTAAGTCAGCACAAATGAAATCTCATGTATTTTTATTCTTAGAACTTGTGGTCAAAGGAAAAATGTCAGTACTATATAGGTGTTCTTTTGGTACTAAACACTCAACAGTTTCACTTACTTGAGCAATGCCAAGTAGCTTTTGGCAGCATTTAGCCCACTGTGCAGTAACATTTTCCATTATAATTTCTTCTTCACCAGCTTCTGCTGATCAAGGTTTAGGAAGCTATTACCTCATTATGAGGATGTTAGGAATAAAGTAATTACCTTTTGTCCTCACAGCTTTAAGTACTGTAGCAGTTGAAAGAATGATCAGCAAACAGTGGCAGATGTGCTGAGATCCTCTGCTAACTTCAGTCCCTCCTCTTCTAACAGCTATTTACCTTATATTCCTTCTGGTTATCTTTTCCTCTGCTTTTTCTTGCAGCCTGTCCAATAATAAGTATTGAGATACACATAGAGGACAGAATCGGTGATGAATTCTGGAGTCACTTTTTCTTACTGCATCTGGGGCTGGTGCTGTCATTGGTTTGTGTGATCATTCCTGGGCCAGTGGTATTTCTTGCCCTGTTATTACTGTGCGGTTACAGTGGGTTAAGCAGCTGGTGGGGCAGCTTTTTCCTCCCTCACCTCCTGGCTCGCTGCTGTCTTTCATGGTTGGTTATGATATGGAGGACTTGTTCTTTGCTGGTTTCTGCTGTACAGGTAAGAATTTAGCAGTGCTCAATTCTCACCTAATTTCACTTTACTAAGCTGAGAATGAGCCATTGAGGACCAGCCCTTATTCTCAACAGAGGGTGATTTCTCTGGGTACAGACAGTTTAGAAAGCTTTAAATCATTTGAAAATCTGCTCAAAGCTTGAAGCAAAGTACGTGTTGAAACATTCCAATATGACTGGCTTTCTGTATTTCCCCTGCAATGGTAATTCTTAACATTTTTTTCCCCCACTGATGCTTAAGGTTGTCTTTTAATTGGTATTCAGTACATTAAAAGATTCCAGAGGGAATCTGGAATTATAGTGTCTGACTTTCAGACCAGACAACGAGGCAAAGCAGTTGAAACAGTAATAAAGGTAGAAATTAACAGGCAGGGATTAATGTGATATAGTAAGGATCAATTGATGAAGCTTTTACAGGTGGAACACAAAGGTTGGCGTTCTGTGGAAGAGTCTGAGCATTTGACTAGGGTCAGTCTGGTTGATAGAATGTATTTGGATTTTGAAAAATCTTTTGACAAGTGCCCTGACCTAGGTTTCTCAAAAATCCCTAAGATGTCATGTATTCTCTAATGGTTTAATAACTGGTAGGAAACATGAGGGCAGATTTCATACTGGAGCAAAGTTAGCAGTGGTGTCATATGGAGGTCCATGCTGTTCTGTGTCTTCCTAAATGGTTTGGAGGAGGTGAAGCTGCATGTTCAAAGCAGCCAAAGCTAAAACTGACTATGAATACTTGGAAAAAGATGTCATGACACTGAAATTGTTGGTTGAATAAAGAGGCAGATGAACTTTCATATTTATTAACACAAGGTAATGTACATAAGAAAAGGAGCTCTAGCTATGCATGCAAGAAAGATAAGCTGTAAGGAAATCAGGCATGACCGTTAACCCGTTTTACCAGTCATTGTGGAAGCTACAGCATTAGGTTTGTTATCATGAGTCTGAGCTTCTAAAGAAATGCTTTATCAACTCTTCAGGAGGTAAGAAGATTAAGCATCTTTAGTTTTAGGGAGTCTCTGACAGTATGTGGTATAAATACATGTTCCTTTTTAGGCTCATAATGCTTACATAACAGTCACTAATTAATGTTTTTTTCTTTACTGGCCTTCTTCCTTGAGGCAATATGTTTAATAGAGGCTGGTAACAACCAGAGAAATGTAAAGATTTTCTCTCCTCCCCCATATATTTATCTCTAAATTACCTTGTCAGAGGGGAGCTATTGCTGTGGCTCAGCGAGGGAGGGGCTGCATCCCAAGACCCCAGCATGCGGAAGCAGCATCAGTGTGTGTTTTGCTACTGGTACAGACCTGGACCCCAGTAAGCCTAAACCTATAGAAAAAAGACTTCACCAAACAAATTAACATCTGTGTATGAATTTTTACCTTCCTTACTTGATATGCACTTTAAGAGTTGCCTTCTCATGGCTGTTGGTTTATCCCATCAGAAAAACTTGCTTTGGCCAAAGCAGCAGTTCAGTGGAGAGCTTCTTCATGCATAAAGTCCTTTTCATTGGTTACTATGTTAAACACATGAATAAGAGTTATTCTGAGTTGGGTGAAGGGACAGTTGAATCTGAGGAAATGATTGAATTGAGCATAGGCAGCATCAGGACTATGTGGGGTGTTTCTGTGGTGCTTAGAATTGTACAGGTCCCATCACTGGCTGTGGGACCTTTTCTTGAACATCGGAGCTTTTTGGACACTCGGGGAAGGGAAAGGACTTAAATTCTTGCTTTTTGTAAGCTGTGTGGCTGTAGCAAAGGCAGTAACTATGCATTGTGAGAACTGCTGGAGGAGACAGGAATGTGAAAAGATCGTGATGGTGAGTTCTTGCACTTGAACTCAGTTATTGATAAATTGAGCTCAAGATCTAAAATTGTTGTTTATCTCGCATCATCATCTCCATGTATATCATACAGTTCTGCTGTGGTGAATTTGCTATATACCTTTATGATTGAATTTGTTGTTAGAGACTTACTAAAGCAGATAGCCTGTATATATCTTTTGCAGTTTCTATGTATAGTATCTCATTGTTTCAAGTACTTCCTTGGAGGGTGGGAAATAAATGCCTTACTAATTTGTTTCACATTTCACAAATACTAATTTCACCTTACAGTGATTTCAGCAGGAGTGTGTGAACTTGTCCTGGGATACAATTATTTAATTAAACCTTTTGCCTAATTTTCTTTACTAAGAGTGCAAAATGTTACACATTTTCACGGGTGCTTGTAGGGTTTGTCAATATTCAGGAATATGAAGGTGTGTTTTGGGTTGGGTTTTTTTGTGTGGTTTTTTTTTTCTTTTTTTAATAATGATTTAAAACTGTAGGTCTGTCTGGGACTGGTGTTTCATATAATCAACAATAATCAAACTCCCATACAAAGGAAAATCCCACTACCAATGCAAACTGGATACCAAAAGGAGTTTTGCTCACTACCGATAAATGTTACGTAGCCAATTTCATACCTTTGTCTTGAATGTGTCAAAACCATCAGAGTCCAAATCATTTAGCTGAATTGTGCTTAAAAGGCAATGATCCAGTACAGTATGATTCTTGTAACCGAATAATTTTTGTGGTCTCTCTGGGTGTTATTAAATTTAATGTCAGAATAGTAGGAAAGATGTCTGAAAGCCATTTAATACTGTCACTGTTAAGAAGTTAGATTATGCTCGATTTCTGACATTAATGTGCTACTTAAGGTAATTTATTGTATCGTGGTATTAAAAAAGACATCCTTTTTACAGTGGCTGCTGTGTAGCATTCTAATTTGCTATTTTTCTTTAGCATGGTAGGAAGCCTTTTTCATGCAAAATGTTTTTTTCTGGGCTTCTATTGAGCTTATTCTTTATAACACTGCATCACTTACAACAGCAACTTTAAGTGCTTGTCTCTTCAAGGATCCTGTCAATTTTTTATGTTAGAATGACAGCACCCTCCTATGTGAGTCAATTGAAGTGAAGCATATAAAAAGAACCTAAATTGTCAGACATGTTTCTTGGACGGGTATATATGTACTGGTCTCCATTTATGTGTTTTAGACATTTACTTTCATTTATGCTTTACCATGCCATAGCTAAGGTACTGCTAATATGATTTACTGGTCATGCAGGGTTTTCTTAAGTGTGCTGTGTGTCCCATTTGCTCTTACGATGGTTTGATGATGGATAACAAATAGGTACTTAATTTTGTCATTTTTATTGCTGCTTGTTTCCTAATGACTAGAGTGTTATTTCTGGTGTATATCATGTATCATACTAAGTACTCTTATATCGATATATGTAGTCTTGTATCATCCAAGGTATATACATCCCTGCCAAAATGCCTTGAATCGCTTCTACAAAAATGTGGGAAAATTAGATAAAAATATATAAATTCTTCTACTTTGTTTTCACCTTGAAAAATGAAGTAGTTTTCTTCATGTCTTCTGGGAGCAGAGGTCAATTCTTCTATAATAGAGTACACTACGAAAATGTTTTTTTTTTCTTTTCCTTAGGTTCTCCCAGGTGAGCTAGATGGTCTATGCTAGCATGGCAATGTTGCATGTAAATTTGCCAGCCATTGGTAGTGGCAGTATATGAAAGGCTTCTAAGAACTACCCACAGTAAACCAATTTAGCAAGGGTTATATATCTGTCAGTTACAATTAAATCCATGAAAAATATTGGCTCTGAGCTAGGACTTTTGTAATTTGATTTACACTGTAGTTGAAAAATAAGTGGTTTCATTGGAAAATGGTCTTTATTCAACTGAATGTGAATTTGTTATAATTTCTTGCTGAGAAATCTTAATTCAGAATGGTGGGTGTCTAAACATAGTTATTTAATTAACCTGCTGTTATACGCCATTTTGTGAACATTGGACAAAATTAACTTCCTGGCTGCATGATGCCTGTCAAAGATGTGTGTTTCCAGGGAATATTTAGTGCCTGTTCACATTTGATATAATGACATTTATTGCTAAAGACCAAATTGCTTGTTCATTTAGGGATTATGATACTTCAGTAACGTAGAATATGAGCAGCATTTTTAAAATGGATTCCAGTGTAGTCCCAGCACTTTGCCAAAAAACAAAGTCAGAGTTTATTTTAATAAAAAAGGCTTGAGCACATTTTTAAAATTTTACAAGCTTTTTAATTCATTCCTTCTATTTTTTCCTTTTCATCCTGTCTAATTTGAAATTTGACAACTATATAAGCATCACATGCTAACAAAGCATCACTGTAAACACATGAGCACTGCGCTTCAATTGATTTCAAAGGAGGTACCATATGTTACCGTTATGCCTGTGCTAGCATACTTGGCTGGGTCAGGGTCTTAATTTCCTCAGCATTCAAAATGCCATGGAGTCTAGTCGTTACTTAATGAATTAGTGAAGTCTTCTCTGTCTACATGTCTGCCCCAAATTGAACTGCGTAATATTTGGCACCCTTCTCTCTACTATGAGATAAATTACCAACTTTCTGAGATATATATAGTATTTTTTGAATTCATTGTCTAAAACATGTCATAGAGGTCTGTGATAGTCTTGGGAACAGAATTCAAATCATCTGGTTGTTTAAGCGTGAGACAGTCCTTCCCCTTTCTCTGATCTCAGAGTTGATAGCCTTTCCATCTCTTTTGATTATGGGGTAGTAATCAATGTGAACCTGTCTCAGTCTCCCAGCTGTTTCTGTCTAAAACTGTGTAGGATTGTGTCATTCTCTCTGTCATCACTTGCTCTTTTCTCTACAAATTCAGCCTTAGACATGATTTCTTCTGGGATGATGCATGCCTCCCTGGTCTTAGAGGAGTTTTGTGTTCACTGACACGTCTTTGCCCTAGCTTCATTCAATTCAGCATATCCAAAATATATGAGCTGTATTAGACAAAACTGCTAGCATGCCCCTGGCCATCAGTCTCACATTCATGTCTTGCTGTCAGAAAGTTGCTTTGAAATTTGGATTTCACAGGTTTTGGTCTGCCTCTTACTATTTCCTGCTTTCCGGCACTGATGTATGCTTGTTCTGCACTATTTTGACCAGTCCTGAAACTAGTCAGCCGTTTTAATTGCTGTGACTCCCCTGTCATGTACTCCTGAGCTCCAGCTGGTTCAGTATGCAAGGTGTGTGTGTTTGGAAATCATGATTCCCCGTGAAGGAGGCATGTGGGGCTGGCACTACTGGAGATGGTCACAGCATGGGAACAGTGGCTGCCATTTGGCAATTGGGCGAAGGTCTCTCCTTGTGTTGCTTAAGTGTGGAATGGGGTAGACAGTAGCAGTGGAAGAGAAGGGCTGCAAGAGGAGGAAGGGCTGGTACCAGGCAGGATGAACATCACTCAGATTCTGATATATTTTAGTGTTTAAGTCAGATTTGTTAAATATGCATCTAGATTTGGCTTTCATAAAGGTGAAAGATGTCAGGGGTTACAGTTTTGGTTCAGGGCTCAATAAAATTACTGATATTTCAGGGTACCATATGGATCTGTGATTCTATAATGTTCTCATCAGATGTTTTTAAAACTATGGGGTTTAGCCCCAGAGTCATCCACATAGCCATTGTCCTCCACACAGGGCAGTTTGAGTATTTTTTTTTTAACTCTCTTATGTTTTTCAGAAGTCTGCCCTTTTTCTCTCTTAATATTCTTTATGTGTGCATAAAACTGTGGTATGATTTTTGCTTTTATGCTTCAGCATCCATCCACTGGCTTTGCCATTACATAGCTGGAGCAAATGAATTCTAACTTGCAGATATATTACTTGATTACTATGAAGTCCTTCTCCCAGTCTTGCCAGTGAAAATTAAAATTACGCTCATGGTAGCGCTGGGTGCATGGGCCTCTAACCTTCTGCCACCAATTTCTAGGGCTTTTCCAAATTATGTGCTTTTTTGTTTATTTAAATTCTTTACCTTTTTAATGGCATATTAAGGATGTCTTTTCCCAAACATTTTTTATTTTAATCAGGTTTCCTTCAGCAATTTTGATGACCTCCTGGTTCCTCCAGAAACATGAATTTGGAAAGTTCAGCAGTAGAGTGTTAACCTTTGGTATACAAAACCCACCAGATTAGAGTCAGTTAATTAATGAGGTACTTCAGAGTTCTACATGATTTAGGCTGTCTTCAGGTACTGAGAAAAATGTTAATGATGTGAAAGTATTGTGATGTTTGTGTTTCTTTTATTTTTATTTGCAGAAATTGAACTCAAATGCAAATCTGTCCTCTTTTTCTATCAACATCCTAATTGAAATGGAGCCTTTATGCAATATTCAATGTCTGTATGAGAGTTCATGTACAAATCCTTGTATTCTTGATAATGATAAACTTCGACTTGTAATTCTTTTTCTTACTCTGCACTTTTCTGTGACATTAAATAAGAAATATAC
>JANHGB010023953.1:0-44204 GCA_026283785.1 Coracopsis vasa | reverse complement strand
GTTATACCTTAGTTACTGGACTGTTCTTATCTCAACCCATGGGAGTTACATTCTTTCGATTCTCCTCCCTGTCCCTCTGGGAGCGAGGGAAGGAAGAAGGGTGGTAGTGAGAGTGAGTTGCTGCATGGTTATGAGTTACTGGGTGGGCTTAAGCCATGACATTCATGTTTTAAAAACTGTGCCAGAGTGTAAGTCATCAAACTGTATGCTGTTTATCACATTTGTTATGCAGGGCACGTGGCATTAATAGCATGGGTTTGATCTAAATAATGACAGATTTATCCATCTAGTAAGTAGTGTGTATTTATCCTTTAGCAATTCTTCTTTGCAGGGTTGCTTTACAAAAATGCTGCATTGACTCTTGTTTTATTGCTCACAAGTTACAAACAACTTCTCGTTATTTTAAAGGGTCTAACCTGGAAATGCATTTTAAACTTACACTAACAAGCTCGATAAGTGATGCACGATAGAATAACAAGGTGTTTTTCTCTTGCAGAGGCTAAGGAAATTGTTCTGAAGGCACAGATTCTGGCTGGAGGGAGAGGAAAAGGTATTTTCAATAGTGGATTGAAAGGAGGAGTGCATCTAACAAAAGAGTAAGTCTTTAAAATTGAAAAAGCATAAATAATTCTGTTGTAGTATTTAAGCTGTTTACAATAACCATGTGACTGTTCTTTTTAATATCTTTTAAGAAACTAACATTTCCCCTTTATTTGTAGCCCTAAGACTGTTGAACGACTTGCTAAACAGATGATTGGGTACAATCTGTCGACAAAACAAACTCCAAAGGATGGTGTGACAGTTAAAAAGGTAAGGTTTTTGCCTCTTGAAAGTTGAGAACTGTGTTCAGCTGCAGTTTTGCATTAATTTACTGGAGTGTATGACATAGATTTATTTTTTCATTCCTTTTCCTATGCCTGATTGATTACATCTAATTGACAAAAGAAATGTTACTTTTTCTTTCATTGTGTGTATGTATTTCGTCCATCAATTTCAATGTAGCTAGTAGTGGGAAATAAATTCATTTCCATTACCTGTATTGAAGGGAGTCCTGTATCATAGGTTCGTTCTTCACCAAATGCATACTAAATGCTAGCATAACTTTCTGTAGCATTAACTGTACATGCTTATTGATGTTCTTCTTGGAGAAGTAATATATACATGTTTCTTGTAGTAATAATAATATCCATATGTCATACATCCTCAGTTTTGGGCAACTGTTACTAAAGATAGAGACAGATTATTTTCAGAGAATCAGAGAATGGTTTGGGTTGGAAGGGACCTTTAAATTCCATCTATTCCA
This sequence comes from Coracopsis vasa, assembly GCA_026283785.1. Taxonomy (NCBI): domain Eukaryota; kingdom Metazoa; phylum Chordata; class Aves; order Psittaciformes; family Psittacidae; genus Coracopsis; species Coracopsis vasa. Next base: position 42,901 of record JANHGB010023953.1, on the reverse strand, counting down.
ACCCCCATGTAATGAGCAGGGACATCTTTAAGTAGATCAAGAGCCCTGTGGAGCCTGAGCTTGAATGTTTCCAGGGATGGGGCATCTATCATCTCTCTGGGCAACCTGTGCCAGTGTTTCACCACCCTCATCATAAAAAATATATCATAAAAAATACATCATAAAAATATGCTTTATATCTAGTCTAAACCTACCTATTTTTAGCTTAAAACCGTTACCCCTTGTCCTGTCGCAGCAGGACCTACTAAAAAGTTTGTCTCCATCTTTCTTATAAGACTCCTTTAAATATGCATGGGTTTGCATGGGAATGTTCTCAATTTAAAGAAATAAAACAGATGTCTAAAAGTAGATTCTTCCTAACATGTTGCAGATACAGAGTTAAATGTGGTTATGGTAGTGGTTCAGCTAATATATGGCAATTCATTTACCTATGATGGTACATATTGCAAGGTGCTGAGATTTACCTCAGCATAAATGTATTGCATTACTGAGAAAGGACCTTCATACAGGTGTGTAGTCAAGAGCCACACTCCTGGTATTTGAGGCCAGTAGATAATTTGGCATGAGCTGAAAGGAATTGCAGTTTGCTTTTAATATATTGTGAACAGCTTGGTATATTAGCATAGAAGGAGAACACCTGTCTGGAAAGATACTGTCTAATGAGGGCTGGAGGAAGGAGCTCAGGCAGTTCTTCTCCTGGGGAGAGCAGATTACCATCACTCCTCATAGGTGTTGTTAAAAAGAAATACTAGATATTAAAAAGAAGGAACAGTATTACCAAGGCACGTCTGTCAGAGATCGTGATAATACTAAGGATATAAAAGAGGATATACATTTCCCATATAAGGCACTCTGCTTTGAAAAATTTGTATCGTAAAAGCAGTTTTCTTTTATAAATTCAATGGGTTTATTCTTTTGCCCTAGTTGACCTACTTTGAATACATCAGTACAGGAAATGTCACTCTTTGAGTGCGAGTCTGTTCATTTACATACTCAGTTCTGAAAAAGAAACTTCTAATTTTCTTTCAAATTGATAGAAATGAACGAAAGGTGTTGGGTTTTTGAAATGGATTATTCGAGGGATTTGTAGTAAGATTACTTTTTTACCATGTGTAGAATAGCTGTAGAAGATTTAACTTGTAATTGCTTTCTTCTCCATCCACACTTTGATTGTATGAACAAACAGTGGTCAAGAGTAAGCAGCTAGGGCGTATGTGGAGTTTAAGGTGGTATTTTGGTGGTAGAGGAAAGCATCCAGCCTTGATAGATTGTGTATTTTTCCGTTGCTGTAGAGCTACTTGGAAACTTCTCAGGACAAAGGTTGCAAGTATTTTAATATTGATCTATGATAAACTAGCGTGATGCTTTTCACTGGGACAAAGCTTATCATCTGTTGTCGTGACCTTCCATTCTGATTATGGACTTGGTTTTTAAAAACCCTAGGACAATTCATGCCTTCATTGCACATACATTTATCAGGATAATAGTATGTTTTATATTTCTGGTGTTGAAATCTTGATTCTTGGTAATTTATGATAAGAGCAGACACCCTATTTTAAGTTAATTATGTAGCAGTTCAGCTAGTGGTGTGCTAATGGTTTCCCCATTGCTTGTTAGATAGTAAAGAAAGCATGTTTAAAATAATTCATCTAGGTCATCAGAAGACCATTTCCCAGAAAAAATAATGTCTTTAAGAGCATTTACCCTCTCCAAAGTTAGCTCACTCTAGGATCTATAAAATAGTTAAAGAAGTCGAGGCATTCATGTTTGTAGTACAAGGACTGCAATGTCAAACACTGAAATTTTAATCAACGGCCAAACAACAGTAATATGATTAAAAGTATAAGTTTAGCTATGTCTAAGATGTCATTTAATGCAGTGGGTTGTTAGTGCACAGGAAATGCTAGACAGACTCTTTGAGCTTGCTAAGAGCAGTGGGGAAGTTGAGATTTAAGAGCTGGCATTTTTGTTCTATTTCAAGGCATAAGCCTTCTCTGTATGTGAACATAAGTGTATGTGAGTGTACATGTACTTAAAGAAAATTGCAGTTCAGGGAGAAAAGAAAAGGCATGGGTTTGGGTTTTGTGGGTTTTGAACTTTTTTATGTTTTGCAAAGTTTGAATGAACTCATGTGTTTTAAAGAATTTAGGTAATACATGTTTTCCAGAAGGAAAATAGTTATTAAGTCACTTTCTGTGAGGCAGTCAATGAGCTGATGTCAAGTCAAGAGGTGGAAGTTGCGTACCTTTGACATGTGTTTATAAGGAAGGAATAAAAGACAGGGATTTTCTACAATTAGAATAATTTCTGAGCAGAAAATGGAGTTTTCAGCTTTCTTCGCCTGTGTACCTACTATGGAATTTAAAGCATGTTTGTACTTCTTTAGATTGATGTTTCTCAAATAAATAGCAGTCTCCTCAGGTCCCTTGTAATTTGGAAGCTATTTTGTGAGTTTACATAAAATTCTCTTACGGCAGTTTGGAATTTGGAGAGCCTGATTATCTGAGGAGACAGTCTTCTCTTATCATGGCAGCCTGAGACTTCGTTAGCTGTGTTTTCTCTCCAAGCAATAACAATTAACATTTTGAATATTTGATTCAATATAAAAGAGCTGTTACAGTTACCCTTATGAAATTAGATGTGGAACTTAAACTTTCAGGTAGTGGTTTGTATTTAAGAAGGAAAGGTTGAAGTTGCCAGGTAGTTTTCAATAAAACTGATTTTTCCCCAGGACATTTAAAATATAGACCTGATGTGGTAAAGAGATAATGATGCTTCACATTACTTATCATAAGCAAACCGGACAAAACATGAGAAGGATTAACAGTCTTACTCAGTTTCACTACTCTCAAATGTTCATTGATGTGTTTGTGTTGGTTTTGTCATGTGAATGATAGGTAAATTTTGAGATACAATATTTAAAAACCTTGAACACTATTTTCCCAAGTTTTGCACTGCTTGAGACAGGGAGGATGGTGAAGGGAAGTAAATGCTTTGTTGGGAAAATGAGAGATGTTACACATCTGACAATTTTTGCTCTACCGTAAGCCTGTCTACTACAAAGTAAATGGACTTTCAATAGTTTTGTGCATTAAGACAGAGAAATATTTGATGATGTTGACATAGCTTTAATAAGCAATAGTGAGGACAATCACTTGGGTCAGAAGTAGCGGTTAAAAAGATACCTGATTTAATAATTTAAGTTCCACCTGCTGTGCTTGCAGATGTATCTCTCAAGACTTATTGAGTCTCATCCTAAGTCTGGATCATCCTGATCCTGAGCACAGCTCAGACAACATCCAGTAGCGCCAATTGCTTTTATTCGGCTTAGGTATGTCTAAAACAATTGACTCACGTTTTTCAGATACACTGATGCAGGATGTATAAGAAGGTGAATACATGTATGCAGGTAAAAAGTAGCAAATCAAGGATATATTCCGTATCTTTGCTTGTTAATTTGACACATCTTGGTAGGTGTGTTTCTGAAGTTGGCTTTTAGCATCCTTTTATAGTAGCATAAAATAGGCAGATGCTTTTAAATAGTATGGTAGTTTTTAAAGTTCTTACTTTTCTCCTTCACCCTAGTTTTCTTTAGTTTGTCTTTGAAGAGTTGCTATTAAGACTATTCCTTTGCATCACCTTATGTAAAGTAGAAGAAACAAAATTACTATGTTTCCAAATCAAAAACCCCATAAAGAAACAGCATCTTTCCTTCCATTCTGGACACGGCTTTGTTTAATGCCTTATTTCTTACTTTTTCTTTCCTATTCTGGTAAGACGTACAGCCAGGCAGAAGGTACGTACGGTTTTTCTGGTGTACTTCAGAGTAGAATATCAAAACAACAACTCGTTTATAGTCCTTGAACTGTGAAATCGCCAATAATACTTACTTGATGGAGCACATCTTGCCTGGTAGGCAGAGTTTTAAGACTGCAGGTGTATACATACCTCTTGGATCTAAGGAGTTTGAACTGCTGACTGATGAATTAATTTCAGATGAATTTCACCTTATGTTTCATCGGGAGTGATGAATTTCATCTAAAATAATTGTCCAAAATTGTCACTTTATAAACAGACCATGTTAGAAAGGCATTGCCGCCTAATCCTAATATTAACCTTAGGGAAGTGATTTTCCTAACTTCTGCTACTTCCATTGAAAGATAAGAAATAGTAGCTCTGCTAAGGAAGAATGTAATTCATTGTCATAAGGAGAAGTGATAGTGCTAATTTAATTGCAGAGGTGGCTGCTCAACTTCCAGGTTGAAAGGCAGAACTGTATGCAGAGCAGAGGTATAGCTTTTGCACCTGAGATGATGGCACCTATAATGATCACGATGAACAATTAGTAATGAGCATATGCACGTTTGAAGAACAGTTTGGGGAATTTATCAAAACATAGTTTTAGGAGTCCTTTGCCAAGTATAAAATTACTTAATCTCTGAAATTGCTTCAGTAGCTATTGTTAAACTATTGCAGAAACTGACAGTTCAGATGAAGAGTTATCGTAATACTAAAATGGAAAGGATTTTGTGTTTAGCATGTTTTAGGAGGAGAAAAAAAATTGTTACAAAGAATTTACCTGGACCATTTTCACCCCAATTTTAATGTGAATACTTCTAGATTCCAAACATGTAGGATTTGAATCATCTGTTATGTGCTGAGTTATCTGTCAGATACTGGGACAAAAGGGCTCTGTAGTTTATAGTAAATACCACAAATTAGTAGCTTTTTGGAAAACCAATTTTTTTATTTCTAGGTTGTGCGAGTATCTGAAGGTCACACATCTGCTTGTCTCTAAACTGAAAGTAAAAAGCTGGATGGCAGAATTATCTGCAGCCCTATTTCCTTAGGAAGTACTAAGGCATGTCTAGAATTCAGTGCTGAGATTGTAAGTGTAGGAGGGCCTTCTGTCAGAATGAGAAAGAGAACTTAAGCCTGAGGATTTAATGATGAGGAATGGAGCTACTGATGAGATGCATCTGAAGGGCAGCGTACCCTCTCTCACATCTATGTGATTTGCAAACTGCACTCCCTTGCGACTCAAGTTTTTCTGTGATTAGCTCTTTAAAGTGCATGTAAAAAGTTAGTGTGGAGGTTTTCAGCAGCAGCTCCAATTCTCCTCGTGGAACAACACCAACTCTTAGGTGTTTCTGGATTGTGCTGCTTGTTCCGTGCCCCAGTGAGAACAGCAGGGTCAGGGGCGTGGGTTATTTAGGGAAAGAGCATTTCTTGGGGAAGTGATTACTGGATTGTAATACCTTGTAAAAAAGTGAAACAAGTATTTCTTTTCAGGATAGCAAGTATCAAACTGCTGTGGTTAAAGGCAATGCAAAAAGATGAGCCACCATGTTCTCTGCTTCACCAGCTAAATGGACCAGTCAGAGCTGCTCACGTTTTGGGTTTTTTTATTGTCTTCATTTTCAGGTGATGGTTGCAGAAGCACTGAATATTTCCAGGGAAACATACTTCGCCATTTTGATGGACAGAGCCTGCAATGGACCTGTTATGGTTGGCAGCCCACAGGGTGGTGTTGATATAGAAGAAGTTGCAGTTACTAGCCCAGAACTTATCTTTAAGGTAGGAATATAATATTTCACACTAAAAATTTTCCTTGACAGTTATCCAAAAGAACATATCCCATCTCTCCCTTCTCCCCCTCACCCTTTCTCCTTCCATTTTTCCTTCTACCACATATGGAAAGAAGACAGTAAGAACCATAACAATTGTTTCACCCAATAAGGGATCAGACCTGTTACCTAGTAGACGAAGGAAATATGTTTAACATCTGATTTTGTCAGTATTTGTGTCTCCAGCTCAAGTAGAAAAAGAGCTTAAATCTGGCTTTTCTATGATGCGTTAAACTTAATACCTGAGCTGTTTCCTGACTGAGTTTCACTTTCAGGAAGGTACAGTTTGTTCACAGTGGGTCAGTGCCAGTATAGTTATTGCTTCTGGAGTTGGTTATTTTTTCTCATTGACAGAATTGTTAATTATTTCTTTGTACCTGGATGACTTTTGCAGCTGAAATACAACTGTTGTAACTGCTTTCTTAACGATGACTACATTTAGGTATTCTTCATGTTACTGTGGCATGGTAATGAGTAGACGAGCTATTAATCTGGGAAAATAATTGATACCATCAAGTGTAATTATTCAAACAGTTATAAAAATATTTAATATGCATTCTAAAAATTACATAAACGTTCCAGTGTTACTGGGCAGTGACACCCATTGCCTTGAAAGCATTCCAGAAGATGTCATTAAAATTAACAGACTAAATAGTCGTCAACGCCATCTGTACAGTAATTAAAAGTGAAAACTGGTGTCACGTTGTCTTGTCAGAATGCCACCCTGAAGAATTCTGTATCTTTCTGGAAGGACTGTTTTTGAGTTGGTGTGGTAATTATACCCTATAGGCAGCTGCTGTAGCCTCAGTCTCGGAGAGCTTTGGCAAACAGCCATGCTTTAATTACTCATTTGCAAATGTATACTAAGTGTTTTCCTTTTGAAGTTCTAAATCTCCATTCAGGTTGAATATTTAGTTATATTTATGCACGTTATTGTTGCAGGAGGAAATAGATATTTTTGAAGGCATAAAGGATCATCAGGCGTTGCAGATGGCAAAAAATTTGGGATTCAAAGGACCTTTGCAACAGAAGGTAACTTGACTATTTCCTCCTTTTTTACTGACAACATTTAGCCCAGCCGTACAATAAATGCTTTCCAAATAGACATGAAAAGCCAAGTGTCCATTAGATCAGGAGTGTTTTGACATTTTGAATACTAAATTTCACCTAGATAATTGTCACCTGGCTTTAGCAATTTGAGTAAGCTCCTTATTGTTCCAGAGTGAAAGTTCCTGCTCTTTGGTGACAGCATGCTGTTACACCACATGGGATTCTTTTGATTCCAGTGGAGCTCAGTGAGTTACATGGGTAGAGGTGTTTTGGAAAATTTGGCCCTTAATATGGGAGAATCTCTCTGGGTAATTTAAGCCTTTTTTTTCTGACCATCAACTCAAACCCAAAATGCTGCCAGCTTGTTGTCTGTTCAGTATCTCTTTTATATGTGTGTGTATATATATATATATGAATTCCATATTGTACACAAATATGTGAGATATTTTGCCTTTATGAATCATTTTGCAGAGACGAGAAAGATTGTTTATGTTACTTTTGTCTGTTTTTTTCCCCCATAGTATCAAACTGTCATTTCTGTAGAACTCCTTTGGTTTTAATTCAACAGTCTTAATTATTTTCTATCCCAACCATGCAATTAAAAAAAGAATGCTCATTAAGTTGATTAACACACATTTGAAGATTTAGCTGTATATCTAATGAGGAGGAATGATTACGTAGAACCTTTCAACCCTTGAAGAGTTCTGGTACTTAATAATTAACAGCGATGTATGGACTTTTCAACAATACATTTAAATAATGCTGCAGCGAATGCATTTCTTTCAGTGTGCTATCAACTCAAAGGAATTTACTGAAGCACAGGGACATGGTTTTTATTCATACAAATCCTGGTATCTACTTATACATTCACTATTTCTAGGTTAGGATTTTATGCTTTGCCTCAAAGAGGCTCAGTGCTTGTAAACCTTGAGAAACAGAAGTGTTGGCATTAAGTTGCCTGATTCAGAGACATAAAATTATAGAACAGAATCATAGAACAGTTAGGATTGGAAAGGGCCTTAAGATATCCAATTCCAACCCCCTGCCATGGGCTGGGTTATCTCACACTAGACCATGTTGCCCAAGGCTCTGTTCAGCCTGGCCTCGAACACTGCGAGCATTTACCCCTTTTGTGGGCACCCTATGCCAGTGCCTCACCACCCTCACAGTAAAGAACTTCTTCCTTAAATCTAACCTGAACTTCCCCTGTTTAAGTTTAAACCATCACCCCTTGTCCTGTCACTAAAGTCCCTGATGAAAAGTCCTTTTCCAGCATCTTTGTTAGCCCCCCTTCAGATACTGATGCTGAAAGATGGAGCAGGCCTTAATAAAGTTAAGTGATTCTGGTGCTCTGTTACGCTTACAGCGGTGTAATAGGGCAGCACCAGCTTTCCAGGTTGCCCAGAATCAATGTGGGGTTGCACAGTGGGACTTTTCCCCAGCATCACTGTTGACAGCTGTACCCGTTGGTATTAGGACAGGTTGTCAACCGAGAGTTCATGCTTCATAAGCAATTTGTATGTTGCTTCCAAACAGTAACTCTTCACAGAGTCCTAAGACGTGTTGATCCCTGAACTGGGGTTGGAGTTGAGCCTTTCCAATCATACAGTGTTTCCTCTCTTATAAATGACACTGAGAGAGAAAGCTAACTTCTGTCATTTTATTTCCATTCACTTTGCTTATTAGGAGAGATCCCAAATGTTTTTGGTTTGTGTACTTCGGTCAATTGATCAGTAATGAAGGAATAAATTTGAATGTTTCTTTATTGGTGCACTTCTTCATCTGCAAACTTACTCAGCTAATTGGTTCATCACACTCTGACAACCTAAGGGTTGCTTTTTATGCACATTCATGTTGCTGTTGCTTAAGCTGTTCTGTTAATGGAAGAATGTTCTAAGAACAAAAGACTTGGAAGTTAGTAATCACAATACTTTTAGCCACAGAACCAGTCACAGAGCTAGATGGTGAAGAACAGTAAGGAATAAGCAAAAGTATCTTGTGAAGAGTAAGCAAGATGCTTCTGACACAAACTCTTCAAGGAAACATTTCAGACTGATCTAGGAAGGAAAAATGTGTTTTTTTCTGAAGTCATAATGTGCAGATACTGCTTTATGGTTTCTGAATTTAGACTGATTAACGTGGATGCAACTTAGATCTCAGCATGCTGGAGAATATGTCATTATGAACTCTTCACATTAAACTTGTCGTAGTTATCGTGCTCTTTATTTTGTAGAAAATCTTCAGTTTGTGTAGTCCTTAAAAGCTCAATCACTAGATGTTATGCAGTACCATAATGCTACATGATAGGTGGTTTAGGTACTATGCAATTATGATTAAAGAAACAGAAATAAAAGTAGTAATTATCTAGATCTAGTGTGCAGTTGAATACATTAAAAATAATCGATAATTATTTACCTCTGCCTTGAAAACATTAACTTCTGTTCTTCTTTGTGGTAATTGTAAATCAAATTTAGGCAGCGGATCAAATTAAGAAGCTGTATAATCTTTTCTTGAAAATTGATGCCACTCAGGTTGAAGTGAATCCCTTTGGTGAAACTCCAGAAGGGCAAGGTAAGAAATGGAAGGAAACAAATGAATGCATTATAAGTCTTTATTTATCTAAACTATAAATTAAATTGCATAGAACGCTGTAAAAGCAGCTTTGCATTAATTTCATTTTGTAATGTAATTTAAGCAACATTCATTAATATTCCCATGGCAGATTTTACATTGCAAAACCTTTTGTTATTTCATGCAAATAATTGAAGTATTGGCTTCTACATGTTGTGTTTGATGAGAAACAGTAACATTTTCTGCTTAACTGCTCTTTGTACAAGTTAGGTTATTCTTGGTTTGGGTGGGTTTTTTGGTGTTTTTGGTTTTTTGTTTGTTTTTGCTGTTAGACTTACTGAGGTTGTGTGGAAAGAAACTTGTTATTCTACATGTCTAAGCATGTGGGTAAGTTAAAATTTTAAGTGCATGACTACAATCTACTAGAGCACAGGAGAGGTTCCAGCTGGAACTGGTATTTAGATGCATCATTTGGGAAGAAAAAGGGTAATTGATCTGCTTCCACCAGAAATACAGGGCTAAGAAGGTATAACATAAAAATATGGCACTGGATTACCTTTCACATCATTCTAGTAGTTGGTTTTCCAGCTGAAACCTTTCGTTCCCTTTGCCTTTACCCGTTTTAACAGACATCAGGAATGTGGCTGTTAATTGCTGCTCTAGAAACTTTTGGGAAAAGATCACTGCTGTGTCAGTTAAGAACATGGGTTGCTCATATTGAATGAAATAGCATTTTTTAAATACTATTTATGTGCCCACAGCTAGTTTGTAAAGTAAGCAGCTTTTCACTAAAAATCTATGATTTCGGCTCAGTTGGTCAGGAATTCAGATGAGGAATTGTGGCTAGAAGTATGCAGTCTCTTCCAATTGTCCAACCTTGTTCTTCTCTTTTTAACAATAAAAAAACAAATGCAAAAGAATTGGCAGAGAATTGTCCACAGCTTAACAGGAAAACTCTGCTGGTAATGAACTCTGAAAAGCTCTAACAGATGTAAACCAAATCCTGCCCCACCCTGTTTTACTGATGCATCTTAAATGATGATGCTCTTTTTTATAAAATAGGCTTTGGGGCACAAAAATGCTATATCGTAAAGTGACATTTTAACTACAAAAAGGAAAATCTTGTCTATTAAAGTAGGTGAGGATAATTCAGGGATAATGAAAAATATTAAATATTCATCAATTTTTTTAACATAGTAAGCTGTTTTCAGCTTAAACTAAGCTAGAAGAACATATTTATGGCTTAAATGTATGAATTCCTCTTTGATAGCGGACCTTTTTCAAATTACTTCTCCGTTGCAGTTGGGTTTTTTTGTGTGTTCTTACCACCAGAATCCTTTAACTCGCTGGACAGAGTTTACTTCATGAGAATGATTTCCTCCAAATGCCTTAACTCTTTATCTGAGAATCTCTCACAGCCCTGTGTGCTCAGATTTCTAGTTGATTTGAAGTACCATGATAATGTGCACATTGAATCAGTAGTTTGTGCATTGTAAACGTCACTCAGCTTAATAAATGTAAGTCACATTGTTAGGAGCTAACTGTGGCTGTGTTGGTTCTTATGCACTTTGTGAAATGTGTGCTGGGGGAAAGAAACAAAAAGCCCTGCTGTTGACCAGTGCAGTTCTATCATATGCTGTATTTTAAATGGAAATGGAAAATGCGCCTTCAGAACCTAGTAGTAGACTGTTGTTTTCCCCACCATTTAAATAGATCTGTTGGCCTCATTAAAATGAGTTTAGAATGAGGTAAGATCATCTTCATTCTGTCTTGCACAGTGAAGTTAAAGCAGAACAATAAAATAAGGCCTTGTAAAATGAATGGTGTGGATTTTGCAAGTTCTGACAACATGCAATGTGTAACACTTTTGACTATTTGAAGATGAATGGGACCTTCAAAATAGGTACAACAAAAACTGCTGGGATTTCCTGCAGGTTATGATGTTCACTTCAACACGAATTCATTGGTATGCTTGTCTGCCATGGCTGATGTACTTACAAGGTTTATTCTGTGGGTTCAAGACCACTGTACTGTAAAAACAAAATATCCTTTCTCAAAACTTCGTGAAATAATTATTTAGTAGAATAAATGACCAAGGTACCTTAATCATAGAATAATTATGGAAGACACCCAGTAGTCATTTTGCTCAGTCAGATATCAAGAATTTGGGACATTTATGACAGTTGCCTTGTATCAGAGCTTGAGGTGAGCTCTTTTTGCCAGGACTAGGTTGTTCTGGTATTCACACTTGGCATATTTAGTGAGGAGGGCTTAATTTGAGAGATGGTAGAGGTTTTATGCTGTTTTTTCTGAGGTTGTTCTGCATGTGTTTCACATCCAGGAATCTGAGGAGCAGAAACAGAGTAGGTTTCAAGCTGTGAAAGCCATCTTACTAGCAGGCATACACAGAAACCTTCCTATGCTTTATTTCTTTTTGCTAGCAGTTTCTCCATCTGAAATGTATTAAAGAAGAATAAAGATAAAACAAATGGAAAAACATTTGAGTAGCTTAATGCAGTTATTTCTAATGATAAAGTACAAGTCTCTGTATGAAGACCATTTTTCCTGTCTAAGTAACGGTTGAGATGGATTCATTTCTTGCTGTGCTTTGTGTTTTTCATTTGTGCAGTTTCCATTAGAAAATATATTGTCCTATGCATTTCCTTTTGTTTAATTTTGTAGCAAATTCTTTGTTAACACTGTTGGGTCAGAAGCCTGTAACTGCCTGTTTATTTGGGTTCTTTTGTTTGCTCTCAATGTAAGCTGTTGAATTGGCAGATGACAAAAATCCCACACTGCTGGCAAAAACAACAGAAGTACTCCATGAATATAAGTGCTGGAGCATTCTTTGATATTTGTTTAGACAAAAAAAATCCATTTGTATAATCTATCGTGCATGTAACAATGTGCTTTTGATGGTGCAAAAGGGTTGATAAATATTAATAGATGTTTTTCCTGCTACTTTGTACAGCATAGCCTTTGTTAAAGGTGACTGTTCTGGAGAAATGAGATTCTATTAATGTGGCATTGAGAATGTTCATGTCTAAGGTAAACAAACTCTGCAACTGCAGTTTTACTCTAGCTTTGAGTTGTTTTAGCAATTCAGAGAACTTAGGGCTTGAAGAAGAAAAATGGTACCAGTCTTAGTTCATTGTTAAAGAAAAATGAAAGCAGCTCTAGTACAGTAGAAACGTATTATGAACTTTAGATGCTTCTCCTATTGGCAGATTCCCACTTGATGTTTGACTGGGTAAGATATAGACTCTTCCAAGAGAGATTTATTATACACAAACACACATGAATAGTTCTCTGAAACTGCAGTCACTCACGTGAAATTTGATCGTGTTGCAATTTAATCTGGTATTGGTTACAATTCCAATGTGCAAAGACACTCAAAACCTGTGGCAAGATCAGAAAACCAAACCAGGAAAACCCAATGCAAATCAAGACATACAATTGAGACTCTTCCTGTTTGTGTAAATCTTTTGCTGTTTGCTTCAATATTTTCCTCCTGAGTTAAGCAATTGCATATTAATGAAAAAAAAGGTATTTGTGCCACCAAAAAAGATTGTATGAGTAGTTATTTTAATTAGTGGATATCTGTATCAAAGACTTAAAATTGTCTTTTTAGTTGCAGTTCACCTTTAGTTGCAGAGAAGTGTACAATTCTCATGAGACATGCACATGTATATATTTCAGTGGTGGTACGGATCAAAACAAGCAGAAAGAGAACTATTAGAGTTTTCTGGATGCAGCATTTAAAGGCAGTTATTTCTGACTGGCTTGCATTGAGAAATCAATTATGCTTCAGTCAGTAATTATAATCTAGGTATAGTACAAGTCACATCACTTGAATGGTGAAATGATAAGTGTATAGTCTTACATTTACTTAGAACATTTTAATCTAATGAGGTGTTTGCCTCTGCAAACCCATAGAAATAATGAGTCAGTAAATAGGCAAATAACCCATTCGCTCTATGTGCATTTCTGTTGCTGGTGTTTTTATGTTAATGTTATGTCTACCAGCTTGTCTTTTGTATCTATTATTTAATACAGTCAAGTTTAGCTACTTATTAATTTGTTTTTACAGCCATAATGGGTATTGACATTGATGAGAAGTTTTGTTTTTCTTTTGTAAAGTTTCTTTGTTTAGCTGTAATCTTTTGATAATTTTAAACATCCATTGGCTTAAAGTTGTAATTCAGATCTTTAGGGAAATAATGTGTGTGTAGCTAATAACATTATAAATTAAAACTATGGCTAAGGAAAGCATTGTGTATTGCTCAACTATAAATGGGTGCATGTTACCAAACATTACTTTGGATTGCTAACCTGTTATTTGTTATATCTGTTGTACTTTCAGTGTTTTTGAAAGTAGACTCTCTTATGAATCTAATGTCCAAATCATACAAACTGGCTTCATAATTTACATAAGCATTGTTTAAAGCAAACACAGAAGATCATCCTGTGACAAGGGCTGTGACACTATACTAGTGTGGAGATGCTTGCTTTTCTCAATATAGGATTTAAGGAAAACTTGCCCTTATTTGCTGTATTCAATGCTAGAACTTCAGCTTATCATATGTTGGAAGTGACCTCAGCCCCAAAGTAACTTTTTCACCATCCCTGCTGTAGTAGTCGTAATATTTCAGAAGCTCTGACTGTGATCTCTAAATGCCTGTATGTTGTCTTACCCTTTCATTCTTTAGTTGTTTGCTTTGATGCCAAGATAAACTTTGATGACAATGCAGAATTTAGGCAAAAAGAAATATTTGCCATGGATGACAAGTCTGAAAACGAGCCGATAGAGAACGAAGCTGCCAAATACGACTTAAAATACATAGGACTGGATGGAAATATTGCTTGCTTTGGTAAGGGCAAATAAATCCAAAAGACTTTTGAAGACAAATTCATACTTGTTCAGTGCGTAGACTTTGTTTACGTTCTGACGTGCAATCCACCCTTAACAGTATTTCAGCCTGTTTTGCTCAGGTTATCTGTCCTTCCACAAGTTCTTGCAGGAATGAAGCTAAAACTGTGTTGAAACTGTGGTGAAGGCCACAGCAGACAGGCCAGGGCATGAGGGGGGTCAGGGAGAGGGCAGGCTGAGGGAAAAGGTTTCTACCCACTGAATTGTTAAGCTGATGCAATTGGTCCTTCCAGTAACTGAAGCAAAACAAGAAAAGTAATCAAAAATCAATCATTAATTATCAAAACTCAGTCTGTGTTACTTAAAAGACGCTGCAAAAGTATGTGTGTAAAACCATTATATTCCCACTTACAGTTGAATATCGAACTTCGTTTTTCCTTTCAAGAAGGGTGCTAAAGAAGCTGCTTGGTTGTTAAAAGCAAAATATCAGCTTCTTATTTTCCTGAAGTTTCTGTAGGACAGAAATGACTCTTCTCTTTAGAAGAGATAAGTAAGAAAGTGAGCTGTGCTCTAAGTAATTTTCACTTTGTACAGATGCTTTTAGCTGGTACATTTTATTATGAATCTAATTGAATTAGGCATTTTATTTCAGCTTGGTGAGAAAATGTCCAGCATTTATATTGCTTAGATGTGTACTCTAACCATACATCTAGAAGATACTGATAACATGTTGCAGTTGATTCAGTGACAGTGAGACTTTGATCTTAATTAAAAAACAAAAACAACAAAACAACAAAAAAGACCCCAAAATAATAATTGGCAACACCATCGTATATTACTGTTTCTTTAGTCTTAGGTATTGCTGTTGAATTGCAGATGACACAGAAGACTTCCTTTGTCTAGCAGGAGCAACTTGCTGGGGACAAATAATTCTCTCCTACTTTTCCTAGTTTAGAGGGTGTTTGTGCCCCTGGGATTGCTTCTAGACTAATGCAAATGCAAAATAAAAGGCAGTTTCAGGGGCATCGGTCCCCAAAAGTCAGTTGTCTGTTTTACAGTAATACAAAACATCATCTACTGCTATCAGAATGATCAGAGGGGAGCTTAAGAAGTCAATTTGTCCTTCATGCCTCGTGATGTGATCATTGTTCCAAGAAGTTTTTGTATGCCCATAATTAAGGAAAGGTGCACGTCTAAGTCCTAAAGATACAGTCATAAAGAAACCTAAATGTTGGGGTGTGTGCACCAGAGTTTGAATTATTTGTTGCTTTGGATATCCTTGAATAGGTACTGATCTATTTGGAAATAGGTGTTCATGAGCTGTGTTAGGTGGTTGTGCTGATATGTTTTAAGCTTTTTCACAAATCTTATATACTTTTATGTGAAATATAAGTACTTGGTGTTTATAATTACAGTCAATGGAGCTGGACTTGCAATGGCAACATGTGATATAATATCCTTGAATGGTGGAAAGCCAGCCAACTTCTTGGATTTGGGTGGTGGCGTGAAAGAAGCACAAGTATATCAAGCATTCAAGCTGCTGACTGCTGATCCAAAGGTAAAAAAGGTGGTTTTGGACCACAATCTTCCCTGTGCAGCAATACAGCTGTGTTATAGAACCATTAGTATGCTGAAAAATAGAGATAATGGTGTGAACACTGAGGATGAGTTACTTAAGGGGCGATCTGGAAGGAAAATGATTTCACTGTGAAGCACTGGCCTGACTTTTCAGTTCCTGGTCCACGTGCAGGCTTGCTGGCTTTGTTTCCTTTATCTCTCTTTTCCAGTGCTTCCATCCATTTCCTCATATTCATTTTGTCTGTGATATGAACTCCTCTAAATACCACCTTCCAGTGAAAATTACATCTCTGTAATTGTATATCCTGTGCAGCAGTGACAAAATGTTGTGACTTTTCACATAGAGATGAATACTGTTTGTAACAAAATTTCAAGGCAGAATCTGAAAGAAAATCTGCAGTACAAAACAAGCACAGGTTGACTTCAGATTTTAAGCCCTTTGCAGTTGTAACTCTCCTTGCATGTTTTTAAGGCACATAGTATCTCGACCTTTCAGCTGTACTGGAGTCAGTCAATATTCAAAACATTCTTCCTGGATCTTTTTGCACATGCATAGATGGGGTCATGCTGACCTTTTGTTTATAGAGCTCTAGACATTCTTCCCAAGACCCACAGGAAGAGAACTGGTTATCTCCTTCTACTTAGTGATTGTGTAAGCTTCAAGTTACTAGCATGCCTAGAAGAACACAGACCTGGAGAAGCAGAGAAGCAAGATACCTTACTTGGGGCAGAAGAGACAAAAGATGGATTTGAGATTCATGTTAGAAAACCTGGTAGTTTCCTTCATTGTCTGATGCTAGCAGACAGTGTTGTGCTTGTCTTCATTTGTGGAGCTTTATCCTCAGGGCACTGCACAAAGATTTGCTTGCATGTGTCTGAGTTGTTCTGTGGTCTCTGTTTTGTATAATGATCAAGGTCTGGCTGAGATGTAATTGAGCTCTAATACTTGTGTTGGTGGAGAAGCAGGTGCAGTAAAGTCTTAGATATGCAACTTAGCTGATGATTACCAGTATACTAAATACATTCATCTGTCCGCTACAGCACATACAACAGGTATTAATTTTGGTGATGAAGCTGACCGAGTTTAAACAATTTGAAAGCAAAAAGGCATTTCAGTACCTCTCAGCTATATAACATTTGCATGCCCAACATTTGACTTTTAAATATATCCTTCTTCTATTACTTATTCTGCTTATATATTACTGCTTGATACTACGTGCTTGCACCAGGGCTAATAAAGCTACACAAGTAAAAGGTAGCATGGGAAGAACCTGATGCAGTAATTTATGTTTGGTTTTATGCAGAGCTATAGCTGTGCCGTTCCTGCCTTTGACTTGCTGAAGATGCAGAAGGTTTTAGCCTAAACACAGCACAATTCATTCCTCAATAATTTGTTGCATCCTTCTTTCCTTTTGAATCCCTTTTCTGATCTTCCTTCATTCACAGGAAGAATCACGGAACAGCTCCCTCTTGCCTGTTCTCTTTATTTCACTCCAGGAAAAAAAGAGGCTGTTATTAACATTAGTTTTTTAGAGCCTAGTTCTGCACATGACCACAGCTGTGATCCTTGAGAAGCTTAAAGTGAGTCACTTCTGAACTGTTTCTTGTCAGCCCTTTCAGCGTGGCTGATCTTTATTTTATGTCAGTGTGACCATCAGCAATACTGGTCCAGTTCCATGTGACATCAGATGAAAAACTTCTCTTAATGGCAACTGATAAAGAATGTGCATGAGATGAAATTAGAACTAGGGAAGATATGCAGATATCCTGGCACATAACAGGAGACCATAGCAGCCCTGGCAGTTACATCAGCCTACAGCAAAGCCCTTGATTTTCTTACAGCTCTGCAGTTAATATTAATGTAAGTTTAGTAGCTATTAGAACAATGAACATATCATATTTTATTTCTTTCTGTTCAGAAAAGATAGTAAATGTTACTTCCTTTCCTAATACACCATGTCCATTAGATCACTAATACACAGTAAAATAATTGAATTAATCCTCTCTTTTCTTAACTAATAGTAGGCTTTTAACCCCAAGAGTTGTCATGGCTAATGCAGCATCCACAGTTTGTATCTTCTCAGCCACTTCCCTGTATCCTTTAACCTGATTCCCACCTTGTTTGAGAAGATAAAAATTTGCTCTTCGGAACTTGAGGGACAATTAATTGCTGTAAATGTCTGCAGACAACATTAAACTGAGAAAGACTGCACAAAGAAACAAGCTTGTAGGGCTGTAATATGAAGAAGTCCTGTCTTTTAGTTGCACTGAAACGTGGCATTAAGGACATTGCAGGAGAAGAAATCTTCCAGAAGGAAATGTTCAACTGCTCTTTGAAATAGATCTTTAAAATGCCTGTTTTGTATTAAAGCAACACAATACAGGTGTGCCGTGATTTGATTTGGTGAAGCTGGGGATATTGTTTTTGAGAAAGATGAAGATCTTGGCTGCTGTGCTGCTGGTTTAATCTGGCTGTTGTCAGGGTCTATAATTCTAAAAAACAAATCAAAAAAGGATAAAAAAGGGTATTTTTGTTGCAGAAGGTTACCCAGTGGCTTTGGATGGAAATGCTGGCTCTGGAGTCAGTGACTCTTTTATATTCTGCCAGTCTTGTTTGCAGCCTGCCATATCCAGTACCTCCTAGGTCAGACAGGTCACTCCAATGGTTCTGAATTCCTTTTTTGTTTCACTATCTAAATTCCAGACTCTTTTTAACTTTCTTCCTGCCTGCCTGTCTTGTTTCTGGGACTTTGTGCTCTGTGTCTGCTTTGGCAGAAAATAAGCTGTCTTCCTGCATTTCAGTTAGTAACAGGAAAGGAGAAGGTGGCTCAGTTCTGGGTGTTGAAGCTGCTGGGAGGCACTGCGGGAGCTTCATTCCTCCTGTTTGTGCCACAAGTCAGGTAGAGGAGGTTGTTTCCTTTGGTATTTCTGAGGCCTGAGTGATGCCTATATGAATGAGGTGCTGTTTCAGCTATCCTTACTGAAGTCCTCATCCTTGAGTACTCTCACGTCCTTACCAAGCTCAGTGGGTGCTCATTTTTATTCATGCTGAAGACCTGGCTTGTTACATTTACTGTATGATATCTGTGTATAGGATTTAACAAGGTTTTGGAAATAATAATAATTGGAAATAATAATAATAATAAATATAAATAATAATAGTTGAAATTATAATAAGCTGAAATAATAATAAATCTGCTGTCCAGGGCACTGAAGCTCCTCTCTCACCATGCTCTGCACCATGGGCTGCAGGGGAATCTCTGCCCTGACACTTAGAGCATCTTCTCTCTCCTTCTGCACTGACCTGAGTGTCTGCAGGGCTGTTTCTCTCACACACTCTTACTCCTCTCTCCAGCTGAAGTTACCATTGCACAGGATTTTTTGCCTTCTTAAATACATGCTGACACCTTCAGTGATGGGCCCAGCCTTGGCCAGCAGCAGGTCCATCTTGGAGCTGGAGGGCATTGGCTGTGTCAGACATTGGGGAACCTTTTAGCAGCTTCTCATAGAAGACTCATCCATAGGCACCCCACTACCAAAATCTTGCTATGCAGACCCAGTAAAGAAAAGCAAACTGGGCTGTAAGCAGTTTTGGTTTACCGGTGACTGGCTCTAGTCCTTAACAGTTGTCTCCTGTTAGAAAGAATCACTGGAATACGGGCAGTTAAAGGCCCGTTGTTCTTTTTCTATCTTTTATTTTTATTTGTTGTTCTTGTTCTCCTTTTCCCCCTAAAGCCTCTTTGACAACCTTTTTTGAAGCCTGTCATTGATGATGTGATAAAGACTTACTAAATCAATTTAACAATTTAACATAAGTTGTTAACAAGTGTTTGCTTGCCATTTAAGCAAAATACTATTGACAGATTGACAAACATGTCTCTGGATAAAAATATATTCTATATTGACATCTGTTAACTCGTATCCAGGGAATAACTGATATCAAACACATACAGGAATTTGTTGAGGTTTTTTTTCCTTTAGCTACTCCTTAGTCTGAATTCAGGTTATTGTTTTATTA
Organism: Coracopsis vasa; assembly: GCA_026283785.1. Taxonomy (NCBI): domain Eukaryota; kingdom Metazoa; phylum Chordata; class Aves; order Psittaciformes; family Psittacidae; genus Coracopsis; species Coracopsis vasa. The sequence goes on along the minus strand of JANHGB010023953.1, from coordinate 23,187 downwards.
ACATGGAATAGACATTCTTACTTCTGTCACTTTTCTTCACCTGTTTGCTTATGTCAGATGCATCACTGCCCACCTCAGTGATGGGAAAAGTGATGGTACTAACATGTCTCACTATTGAGTGTGAAGCAGAGGTCTTGGGCCTTTTATTTTCCAGGCGTCTGAGAGAGTGAACAGAATTGTGAGGGAGGGTATCATTAAATCATATTTTTGCAATTCACTTATTTTCCAGCTGTGCTTGTTGTGAAAGTAATACACTTTATCCATCCGTATATAAGAAGACATTTTTATCATGGGTTTATCCTTTTGACTGGAGGGATTTTTAGTATTGGTTTCCTTAACATTGCAGTCCTATATGTGCCAAGAGAAGGGAAAACATTATACTAGGAGGAAAGATTTAGGATATTCTTTTCTTAGATTTCAGAAATAAAAATAAGGTTGTCTTGTAGAATTTATTTGGTCTTTATTTCAGGTGAATTAATTCAGAATTGGGTGAGCTAGCTCAGTTAAGACAAGTCAGAAAGTCTACAAGCATTCAGGCAGTTTGGCGTGTCGTAACTACATCAGTGTTACTGGAGTGTTTGCTCTCGCTCTGCAACTTTACACAAAGACCTGCTCCCAGTTTTAGGGGGAAAAGACTCTTTTGAGTATGGTTTCTAAATAGGCTTCACTGTATAGCTGAGGGGTTTGTCCTGGAAGCTGTGTAAAAATCTGTCTTATTCAGCGAGTCTGGGACTAGTGTTTGACTGTTGGGTTACAAGCCTGACCCAAAAAGGGGTTTTGGTAGATAAGCTTCTTACAAGTTGCCACGTATTTATTCCCAACCAATTATTCTCTACATCCTGACGCCTGAGACATCATTTCAAACAGTCTGGGAGAAAAGAGAATGGAAGAAGAAGAGGGGAATGTTGTCACATGGTGTTCCTGATCCAGGACTGGGCACTGAGACGTTATAATCACATCACATAAATGTGATCTGTAGAACGTCTGTGGCAGTATTAGGCATGCCAGTCAGTCAAGGCTATCAAGTCTGTCTTCACTAAGAGGAAGAGAACATCAAAGGCAACATCCAGAAACAAAGAAACAACCTGATGGACTTTCTTCTAGGGCTGCCTTTGCCCATTGATGAGGTTTGGTATTGCTGTTAGTCCTGGACATTTTGTGTGGGGTGAGAGGAGAGTGCTTTGGAGAGTGGGAATGGGACTGTTAGGCTTTAAAGGCATAAATAAAAGATAGGGTGTAGAGGTTTTAAAAATACAAACATTAAAATACCCGTACTTGCTGTGATACTGAGCCTTATCCCCATTAGAGCATAGGCTGGTTGTGAATAGTTTGTCATGCATTTTTGGTGTTTCCCTGACTAATTGTCAGTGTTACAGTAATGCAAAAACATGAATCAGTAGGATGAGATAAGCTTCTGTATCGCACATGCAGTCTATTTCAGTGTCTATATAATGTTGATGAAATGAAATTAAATAGTATTCAGTTAAGGACATATACTAGAGTGTTAGCACTGGATTTGGATTGTCAGATTGCACGTCATTTCACATAATGCAGGGGAACCCTGTTCTTACATAGTCATTAGAAATCTTTCTGCTTTCTCATTCAACTATCATGCACCCTTTACACACTTCATTACCCAACTCTTCTTTACACAGCGTGAAAAGGCTTTATGCTTTGTGTGTTTTCTGATTCATACAACAGGGTGAAGCATCATATGATGTTCTGAGTACTCTGAAAGCTGTAGGTGAAGAGTTATTGTAGTGAAAAATATCTGTGTGTTGTGGTACACTGTTCCACGAGAGCTAACTGCTAGTCCGCTGTTCACAACTCTGCGTAGCCCTAAAGGGGCTGGGTATCTGAAAATGGTGGCACTTGAATTTAGTGGCTGCTTTTGAAAGTTCAGGCTTTGACTGCTCTGGTGTCCCCCTCTGTGTGAACTGTAGGTTATGATACTCATGTACCATATGACTGCTCTCAACACAATCAAAAATTACATAGTCCATTAAAGAAATTAAGCCCTATGGAAATGATAAAAGTTATTCCTGTTACTTGAGTGTTTATTACATGTTCCTTTACTGCTTATTACAGAGCCCTATCCCACTGCCAGTTTTGTATTCAGCATGGTTTTTGTAGAAGTGAAATACTACATTAAAAAAAAGTAAGTCATAATCAATAAACCTGTTGGGTTCATGTTGCAGTTTTGACACTTCTGTAAGACAATATCATTGAAGTATACCACATAGTTTTTGGAAGATGGATCTTACTATGTCATCTTCATATTATCACCTAATAGAACGTAGAAAGCCCCTTTTGCCTTGGGGGTTTGTGAAAACATATGGAGAGACTATCCTTTTGTCTTATTTAAAATACACACTCAAGTGTTGAAAGAGGAACCAGACACAAAAAGGTGAAGGAAACCTTCAGTTAACCTGGATAATCTGCCCAGTGTTGCAAGTCAGTGTCTGACACAGTAAGGTAAGTAGTAAAGTTTAAACGCAGCAAAGAAATAGAAGTTAGCTGTTCTGAAAATTGTCCATCAAAAAGGTAGTTGAGTCCTACAGCAGTTTATTTTAGGAACTTACAGGCTCTCCAGTGCTGCAAGTTTTTAAGAACCAGCTAAACAAAAATGTAGCCAGAGTGTTTCAGGATGAATTGATTCTCCTTGGTGCTGGTGATGGTCTAGAGGTTTGTTTTCCTCTTTCAGAGAACAGCCCTAAATTGTCATAGGATGACAGTTTGTAGAGGTAGAAAAGACCTATTGGAGCACAGAAACATCTTGTAAAGCTGGGAAAAGTTGACAAAGGTATATTGTATTTTCTGCCTCAGAAATCTGTACAAATACTCTGCCTTTAACTAAGGATATTGGAGCAGCTCATGGTTCTTTAATAGGTTCTGTAGGATTTGAGTTTATAGGAGTAATTTAGAAATTTCCACACATTTTTATTAACACTGCGTTGGTGAGAAAATGTAGAGTAATAGAACTTTAACAAGGATTTCTTCTAATGTGTCTCTACAGTTTTACAGGAATTAATGTGAAATGACTAGTCATCTTTTAGAGCACTTAAAGTATTGAAAAGGCATTTTCTCCTTTCATTGAAGCATTTTGAGAGACTGATAGCATATTGCCAATATTTATGAAAATGTGAGGACAATTATGCATTTAAGCTGCATAATTGAATTGTCTTGATTTATAATCAAGAGTAATGTATTTTTCAAGAGCATGTGTAGTATCGAGCCCTAAGTAATTGATATGTAAATATACTGTAACATGAATTTCCCATTATTTATAGGCACTGACAAGTTGAATGCTTTTTGGCATTTTAAAGTTGGCTATAATGAATCTTAAAAACTGGCTGTGAAAATAAACTTACTGAGAAGGAGGAAAACTTGCAGAGATTCTGTAATTGCCTCCTTTGCAGCGGAGTAAGGAAAAAAGCACAAATGTTTCCATAGAAGCTATAAATGCTAAAAATTGTGTGGACGAATCACAATGAAAATTGGGCTGTTGGGTTTCGGTGGAATTTGAAATGTTTGTGTGTGCATTACCCTCTCAATAGTGGTGTCCCTTCTATAATAGGGACAGAAGAAAAGACCTTGCCATTTTCCCAGAAGACGGTCTGCTTCACTCTCTTGAGATGGCTGTTGTGTGGTCAAGGCTTGTTGCATTTTCCTGCTTGTTTGGAGTACACTTGATTAATGATCAAAGTGGTAAAGGAATTATTAGTATTATTAGTATTTCGTTAGTGCTTGGGACTGGACTGTCCTGGTGAGCCAGTATGGCTGAGCCTGCAATGGGAAGTGTTTTAGAGAAGTACATGCTAATGGCTACGGGATAGTGCATGTCTCTTGTCATGTCATAGTGTAGTATCACTGTCTTGCTCCAAACCAGGGCCTAAAATGAAGGGCAATGGATACAGGCAGTAAATCTCCCTCTTGAAAACCTTGCCAGCATCACCTTTACCTGCAAATGCCTGATCTTGTATCCAGCTTGTGCAGTATAATGGGCACTTATGTTTGTGTGTCTTAGTACTGCCTACTAAAAGGAAATGCCATAATACATCAGAAGAGTGTGTAATCCTTTACTGTAGTTTACAAATTGATTAAATATTGAAAATTTATATGACTCATTTCACAGGATAAAAAGGGAAGATATTTTAGGAATCTCAATTTGGTAACTCATCTTGATGAGATGAGTAATTTATGAATGTATTTATAGATTATCTATCTAGCCAGGAGAATGAAAGACAAATCGTTTGACAATACAGGTAGGGAATAGTATATTAAAATAAAAGTAGGTGTCCTTACTTAAACTCTTTTGTAAAGAAAATCACATTTTCATGCTCATTATTTTTAAGTGGTTTGAGGTGTTATGGCTGTCTAGGAAAATGTTTGTTCTTTCCATCAAAATGAAGAAATTTAATCACCTTACCTCCATCTGTTCCTGATAGAAACAGGCCTAGATGATGAACTGCATATTTCAAGTAGGTGCTTTTAGCCATTTGAACTGGGTAAGACACGATCTTCTGTCAGTGAAATGAATATCAAATGGATTTGCTTATAATTTCAGAAGCACCCTTGATGGATGGAGCACGGGTAGGTAGAGCATAGGTTAGTTGAAGAATAAGACTCAACAGGGGGTGGGGGGAATGATGAAACACAACAAAATTAGTGAGCATTTCCCCATCATAAAACTATCTTGTAAAGACAGAAGAATAAAGGGCCTGATCTTGCTAAGGTTTTGAGTGTAAAGATACATCTGTAATTTAAAATAAAAGAGCTGGGGGGCGGAGGATGGAATTTGAAGCGCTTTTTGTCTCTAAGCTGCAAAAAGTGCAGTGTCAGGTTCAGTGATGCAGTTATTGGGAAAGAGGAGAGAATTGCATGAAAAATACAGGTATTGCATTTGTCTCTGCTGTGACACTTGTGCTCTGGTTGGCATCTTAATATAGGAAATAGATCACGATAGGTGATCTTGTTCTGACCTATTATTAATCTCGTATGCCATCTGAAATGATTGGTGCGGTGATGTGATCAGGAATAATATGCAGGTCTGGCAAATACATAGCTTTTAAATTCATTGGCGTCTTTTATAAGAGAATGATCTGTTAGAACATCCACCCATCTCTATGGAAATGTCATTTTGAGGTGCAGTGTATCCCCTGATGTTTTCTGTATTCCACTCTAGATGCCTTTTTTTTCCCTTTATTTCAATTTTTTTTAGTGTTGAGATAGGGAATGTGTTTTTCTATAGTGTGTAAATTTTGGGTTTGGAGCAGGACATACTCTGTCTTTCCAGTCAGAGGGATGTATTTAATTTATATTTGAATAAGAAAAAATATTCTTTGGCCTATGTTCATCCATTCGTTTGCATTGCTGAGCATAGGATGATGAAAAAGCTTTGGAAGAGACAAAAATGAGTTGAAATATGGCTTAATGAAAGAGGGACAAGCTGTTCTTTCCCTTGAATCACTGTTTTGTTTCAGGTAGGACTGAATTATTTCACAGCTTCATTATTCATGCTCCAATTCAACAAGATATTCAAACCTGTTTCAAGTTTTAATGTTTTATTATCTATTATTCTGAGTGGATGGCTAAAGCTGAAATAAATGAGCCTATTCACTTTTAAAGCTTGTCGTGTGCTTAAGCACTTGGCAAGTCAAGTCCACATCTACCACAAATGAGTAGTTCTTGCTCTTGTTGCTAAAGGTTTAGTTTCATCTTGTAATAGAAAAACTGCTCTGTTATAGGAAAATGAAAATTACTCCTCTTTCTTATAAGGTGTTGTCTGTGTTGTACTTTTCAATATTTTGTCTCTAAGATGAGGTGTTATCTTTACTGTGAAAAGTGGAAGGCTTGTCTCTTTCAGTGCTTGTACTTTTGATCACAATCTGCAGAAAACAAGACTTAATCATGCATTTATAGTTAATAGTTTTTCTCATAATATATGAGAAAAAGGACTAATTTTCAGATTAACAGGGTGCCCAAAGCAGTGGTAAATGCTCCATCCCTGGCAGTGTTCAAGGCTAGGTTGGATAGAGCCTTGAGCGACATGGTCTAGTATGAGGTGTCCCTTTCTGTGGCAGGGGTTGGAACTGGATGATCTTAAGGTCCTTTCCAGCCCAAACCATTCTGTGATTCTATGTTCATTCTCTCATGTGTGAGGGAGAAGGAGCACTCTGTCGCTGCAAGCAAACTGCTCAGTGCAGAGGAGCAGCCAGCTATGATAGCCATGGGACAGCGTTGCCTTCCTCCAGCTAAGAACCACTGAAGTGCTTCAATGTAAGCAAGGCGGCAATCCTGCCACCAGTGCCATAAAATTGGATTTCAGAGAGGGTGACATTTGGGCTGGCCATGTAAGCCAGTATTCACTTTACCAGAAAAGGGAATGAAATCTCTGTTAGCTCCAGCTGAGAAGGCTGTTAAGCAAAAGTTAAGACAAAGTAATACCAACCTTTTGATTAAAGCAGAAGCCTTCCTGTAAACTATGGATGGCTCTTGTGCATGGTAGATTTGGAATTAATAGTGATAACAGGGAGAAAGAGTAAAAGCATCTCATTAAGAAAATAGATTACATACATGCTTATGTGGTGTAGGCAAGATTAAAACTTGAAAATGCTGAGGTTCTCTTTTTTCTTAACTAAATCTTGATTAAGTCAACCCCCCAGAATAGTTATAGGCCTGTAACTAGCAAAAAAAAAGAAGAATCAATTATTGGGTAAAAATGAATGAATGTGAGGAGTCAGTATTTTATATAGGTGGTGAAAGTTGAATGCCTGATGCCCAGCAATCATTTGATTTAAAGGTTTGGGACTGCAATGCTTGACTTCTTATTGAAGAAATATAAAAGAGCAAATTGCTATTTGCTGGAAAGTCACAGAAACCTCATCAGAATTGTTTAGTTCCTGCTGCTCCCTGGAGGTTTTCCTCTTCAACCACTGATTGAGCATGTGCTTTCTGAATTGTGAAGGATTTGCCTTTAATCAAAACTTCCACGGGGCCCTGTACAGTTGGTTTGGGGATTTTGTGTGTATAACTTAGAATCTTAAATCCATTTTTGTTTTCACTTAGTCATACAAACTATGGAAGTAATGGAACTGAAAAGATAACATAGAAGCAACTTAAGCAGAGATAGTGCCTACATTACAGTAGTGTTCATTAAAATCCCTTAGTAATGCTAAAAGTCTGTTGAACTTCAGTAAGTTCATCGGAAAGCAGGTGGGTTCAGCCTTTCCCCTGACACTGGGACAGATTTCACCTTACTGACCACTGCAGTTTCAGGCTTTTCTATCAAAGAACTTCCTTCCTCCTCTTGTACCATCAGCGGTCAGCTCTAACATTCCCTTCTGTCAAGGAATCAGGTCTGTGCCAGTTATAGTGTGTCAAAGATAGTTTTCCACAGTTGCATCCTCCTCCTCTCTGTTTGCACCCACAGTCATCTGACACAGCAGTGAAAAAGCTCAATGAGCTACACAGGCACAATGACTAAGCCTGTAGAAACAGAAATAATCTCTCCAGGGAAGTGGTGAACTCACCAACGTTGGACACTTTCAAGATTAATCTGGACATTGTGCTGGGTCATATAGTCTATATCATGCTTCACCTAGAAAGGTTGAACTGGATGATCCCTGAGGTCCTTTCCAACCTGGTATTCTATGGAAATAGATTGGCTGCCTGAACTGGGTTGTTACTAGGTCAGATGAGTAGTTCCTGGAGGACAGTGCTGGTCTAGATGAGCTTCAGTGTTTTACAGCTATCATTGCTCCCTTGTTTATGCCAGACTCTTGTGTTCTTTCTTCTACTGCGCGATGCTTCCCTCTTCAAGTGCTGCTGTTGAATTCAGTGAAACTAATTTCTGGTCTTAACATTGTTCATCACAATCTTCTCCAAAAGGAATCTGGTCCACTAAAGAAAATGAATCATTTGGTATTGTTAGCAGGAGTGATGATTTATGTATAAAAGTCAGAGAGCGTTAAGCTGCCCAGCAAACAAAAGAAAACAAATTCTTACAGGCATTGCTGGCCTGTGACTAGATGTGAGCTCTGATTAGAACAAGTTTCCTTCATTTCATAAATCATGAAATGAAGGAAACTTGTTCTAATCACACAGCTACCTGTGTACTGGGAGTTTTGACTCAGATCCAGGAAAAAAATGAATTGTGTGTGTGTGAATATATTTACGTATTTAATGTCCTCAGAAAAATAGAGTTAAGGGTGAAATCTAGAGAGAGGTTTTCCGCAGTTGGCTCTCGTTAGTGATCACATGCTGTAGTCTTCTACCCTTTGTTTGACACCTGACTTGATATTTCATTTATTTGTTAGTCTTGCTGAGTTCAGTCAGTGTTTTACCATAGAGCGCTCTGTAGTGCTCATGATCAAAAACTAGTCACCAAACCTGCATTAGTCATAGTTTACCTTTGAAAACCAAAGGATCAACATTGATGCAAATTTGATTGCAAATAGAAACTAGTATTATTGGCATGACGGTGTTGATGCTGCTGTTCTGTATGGTGAGAGGTTTTCTCTTCATGTTAAGTTAAACAATACCAATACAGGATTGTTCCAGCAAGCCAAGGAAAGCAACTCCACTATTGAATTCTCAGGTGCAGGATCTTGGCATATAAATCAAACCTTGTCTAATTGTAGTGCCAACTTATTGGTCAAAATCTTAGCCCCGGTGTTGAATTTAATTACACAGCAGATAAAGAGCATGAAGTACTTTCATGTTATTTAGGAGATCGTGGTCATGACTACTAAGTAGCTTGTATTATTCCCTGAACTTGGTACAGGGCTAATTGTTTTTCACTCACAAAGTCCCTCATTTTCCCACTTACAGTCAATGGTGCTGTAAGACCCCAAGAGAAGTCACAATAGCACCCTCAACAGAGGAAGATGATGTTCATCAAAAATAAGAGGAACTCAGAATCAAGCCAAAAGTGCTGTGAAGGTGGGTGTTTTTCCTCTCTTAAGAGACGGAAAACTTTAGTGAAAATGATTTCATTATCTCAGCGCCTTCCCTGTTTTTGATGTACTTTTATCAACTGATTTGCTCCAAAATCAAATGCCTGAAATTAATTACTATAATACAAAAGAAAATTTGCTCTGTTCTTTCACTGTCTGCATTATATATACTAATGCCATGGTTTTGGTTTCTTTGAGGAACTGTATTTGGAGAAAGTGGGGAGTTGCTTTGGAAGTCAAATGTTCCACTGCCTTTGAACCCTGGAAAGAAGGGGTGGGTTGGTTGGTTGGTCTTTCTTAAAACGCATTTGTCAGGACAGAGCAGCTCTAGAGGCTTTAAGTAAAGCACTGATTGCCCTGTCAGTCAGGGTGCTGAGGAACTGGGAGCTTCACAGATTGATGCTTGACAGAATAATTAGAAAACTGTCACTTGAAGTAACCACTCTGGTGTTCCCTAAAGAAATGCGCCCATGCCAAATGTGTGCTGTCCAAATCTAGAGGTTAAATGTTCAGTAAGACAAAACATAGCATGTCACCAGAGAAAATTACTTCCAACATGCTGTGGAAGTGATGCTCCTCAAGCCCCTAAACAGTGACTACACAGTTTATTGAGCTTACCTGCTTTGATCTTGCTCATGTATTCAAGAGCTTTTCAGCCCTGAACTCAGGGTTTTAACTTAGCAATGCATTGAGGCATTATCTAACGTTTTAGATAACAGAGGGTCTTGAAGGGTTTGAGACAAAACCACTTAAAGCTGTAACAGTGTGTTCCAATTCTGGAAAGGTTTTCCAGCAGTTCTCCAAGTGGTTTTGAGTACCTTTCACTAAAGTAAAAGGAGGCAGCTAAGATCATGTGCTGCTTTCTTAATCCTTAGCCCATAAGGAAACCTGGATGTATTTTTCTGGTTTGGGTTGGTTTGCAGACTGCTCTGAGGCGTGTAGGAAACGAGCTGTGACATTTGGCTTTCATTCATGTTAGTGCTATGTTTTCTGCATGGGGGCTGGCATATTTAAAGAAATTAGATTTATTGTGGGAAAGGTTGTTCTGTTTTTGTTGGAGTCAATTCTGGAATCTCAAGCTGGAAAGATCCAAGGCAGGTCTCTCCAAGGAGGGGGTTTTATGGTGGAAAGCTGTGTTCATTCCAGGCAGTGGAGCTGCTGGTCCCAGTATTGCTCTTACAAAGTTAGAAAAATCTGATCTCAAAGCGGTTTCTGCAGCTTGTACTTATTGCTTCATAGTAGTGAGCCAGGAGTTGAGAAGTGATCAAGTGCAGTGTTTGTTTTCAACCAGATAGTTCAGTGTGAAGATCTGTGGTACAGTTGCTATATGGGACAGATCTCTGGAATTAACATAAGAAGTTTATCTTGCAGAATTGCACATTGTGTTGAGGTTTGTCTGATTAACAGCTTGGAGTTTATTTTAAGGTGTAATGGGCTTTTTCAGAATTAATCTTTTACCTGAACTGCTTATGGGTTTTCTTTAGTAGTAAACACAAAGGTTACATTGAGAATTTGAATTTGAGGCCTACGTTTTCCTATAGATTTGGAATATTATAGGAACATGTGCTTTATTTTGTCACTCTGACACTTAAGAGCAGGTCATATATGAGAGGGGTTTCCTGATTGCTCATTATATGTAGGGCTGAATCTTGAATCGTGCAATTCTCTTGACAAAGGAAAAACTGCTTGAATAAGTTAGAATGCATGGGTTATGAAAGCAGGTTGCATTTCTCAACGCTTGCTCTGGAGGTGCTGGGACTGTATTTGCAATGGATCTGTCAGAAGTGGAAGTGTCTTTTCTTCAAACATTATATAACTGAAGGTCAGTGCTTCTATGGATTTAACTGAGAATAATTTTTGGATTTCTTTTTTCAGAGTTATGGATGAAATTTCAAAACTGTCATAGGGAAAGATTTATTTCCATGAGCAGTCAAGGTCTGGTTCTCCTCTCAGTGAGATATTTCTTTTAGTTACACATCCCCTGGTTCTGGAGTGTTAGTGCTGTTTTGCTTTAGCAAGAATCACATTGGGTCCTTAATACATCTTCAGTTCTTTCTTGTGTTGAATGAACTAAACTGTTTTTTCCCCAGGTGTGCAGTTATGTACATGCACATATACATCTTAAGCATTAAGGTGTTCACATAAACGTGTGCCCTTTGAAGCCAATATTGCTTAGTGGCTTTGTGACAGTTTGGGAATGTGAGGTTTCTTTCCATAAACTGGAGATTCCTCTTTGATTTTCCAAATAGCATCTGTGACTGTAATTTTATAGCACTTCTACAGTGTCAGTTTTCCAGAAGGAAACAGACTGTGGCAGGGACAGTAAAACAGGGACACCAAGAAGTTACTAGAACTGTGTTGGTGGAAGATGGGGCTCCAGCTGCCTTGCTAAAAACAGGGTTCCTATGGTCACAACAGTTCTTCTTGGGAAATTTTAGCAGGAGGACAAGAGAAGGTGTCTTACAACTTTAAAGAACAACTGGGGTGATTTCACTCAGATCAGAAGAAACATCAGGAATAGACGAGAACAGGGGTGGTCTAGTTCTTGAGACTTGAGATCAAAGGCTGATAGCTTGTTGAATGCGGATTCCTCTCTTATTTAATGTGGGATGCTAAGACAGAATCCTACCGACTGGAGTTGGAAATTTTTGAGGTACTGTTCTCTCTCAGCAAGTGACTGCCTGCAGAGTGAAGAGTAAAGGTTTCTTCATAGGTTGGATACAGTGCAGTGAAGCACTGACTGTCCACTGGGTAAAGGTAGTTGTTGGAGCCACAGATATAACAGAAAATTGTAGTACAGTTTGGGATTTTCTGTTTTGTTTTTTACCCCACCCTTCCTCTATTCAGATTTTAGAATGGAAAACTTAACTTTTCACTGGCACAACTGTTCATATGCTGCATCGGTGACAGAATTGTTTCTATAGAAACTGATTTCCTCAAAAGACCAACATCAAAAAGCTGAAACCAAATAAATGGCATGAAATAAAATGTGATGGTGCAGATGCTATATCTTTATGATTGTTGTCACTCATGGGGGGAAAGCCATCTAGGACATTCATATCTCTGGCACCCATAAGAGATGTTGTCATTCCAAACTCACAGTAGTGAAACCTTTAGCGGTTCATGCACCATCTCCTGTTAATTTGTATTCTCTTTTTTTTATCACACGTACCAGTTCTCCATGCGTGCTCCATACACATTTTTATCATAACTGTCAAATAAACTTCCCTTATCTTGCTGCTGTTCTCCAGCCCAGAGTTTGTTAAGCTCTTACTTTTCCTACCCTGAGGAGTGGTAAAAGTGTTCACTCTCTTTTTTTTTCCTTGTTAATATTTTTTTAAAGGAGGTGGTGAATTTTGATTGCATTTTGTAAATATGTGAATAGGGAAAACTTTTATTTCGTACCCTTTCAAATCATCCCTACGTAGGTTTTGATAAATTGGACCTGGCATAAATGCCTTCATTTTCTCCCTCCGTTAAACTTTCTGTGTCTGAATAAATCAAAGAGAGCATCAAAAATAACGGAGGTAGGGGGTGAAAGGGTTATAGGGAAGTGTTAAAAAAATTGCACTCGCTGGGAAGAGGGACATGCTGAGCATTTTGAAGTGTATAAAAGGTGTAAACATGAGAGAGGGAGTAGAGTTATTTAATCTTAGTAAAATTGGAACCAAACATTTTGAAAAACCAAAGAGCAGTGAATATCATAAGACTTCCAAACAGCAAGAGCTATAGTGTAAGACTTTGATCCTGAAATTAGCTTGGTATGTGCCCTTCCTAATGCAGGCGAGGAGGCTGCTGAGTAGGTTCTTCATTTACCCAGTTTGCATTTCTGTTTGCAAAATCCTGCCAAAAATGTGTTTAATATGAAAAAAGAAAAAAAAGGAAGCCATCTCTTTGGAAAACTCTAAAAGGAAATAGGCAAAGAAAGGGAAGATACTGCATGGCCTGTCAGGAGAGCAACTGAGCTCCTCATAGGTTTTTCTTTGTATGTTAATTAGTGGTCCTGTTGCATGCACAGAAGATGGCAGGTGGTAAATGCTGTTTTTAGAGGCTGTGGCATAATTCCAGATTTGCATCTAGTAACAGGATCTGACTTTAAATATGTTCTCTCAAAAAGTTCAAACTTCTGCAGGAATTGCCTCTACAGTTCCTTCCTTCTCCTCTGCATCTTCATCCTTTCCCATATAGGAACCTGTATTTCTAACATCTCATTCCTCCTTTACCAAGTCTCCTTTCAGCCCCTGCACCCTGGTTTGCACTGGCACTTCCAAATAGAGAGCTCTGTCCCCCTCCCCAGTAGGAAGTAGTGACCGAGTGCACCTCCACAGTTCCACACCTTGCTGGTGGAGGAAACAAGTATTACTCTGAACGATTAGTGAGGAAACAAGGCGCAGTGTCATTTAATGCCGAGTTGTGTCTGGGTGGGGGTTACCTGCTGTTCCAGATTTGGGTTGTGGGTCTTAGGTTCTTTTGTCTTCAGAGCTGTTAAGCCCTGATTGAAATTGAGAACCTAATTTATTTCATACTTGGGAGAAAAGTAATTGTCAAAGGCTGAAGGGCCTCAAGATCACAGGCCCTAAATGGCTTCTAGAAGATGAAAGACCTTGTCAGGCTTAGACTTCCCTGTGTTGTTTTCCTTTGACTCATTTTGGACCTTATATAGAGCTTATATTTTGGAGTTAGTATCTTTGTAGCTTTTATTGCAGAAAGGAAGAGATAAGTTCCTATCTATGCATATTAATTTTCTATCATTTTTTTCCTGGTCAACACATACCACATTTCTGCCTTCTCTTAAAAACAAGCTTTTTCAGTGCTGGAGTAAATTCTCTAATTGAATATATCCAGTTGGCATTCTAATAGTCTGTCAATTTGTACATGTTTGACAGCTAGCCCTGTTGCCTTCACAACTAATGCTGGTTGAGTGCCAGTATAAATGAGTATGATAATAGTCTGATATTATGTCTAGTCTTTCTAAATGTACTGTCAACATTTTTTCTGAATCTGTTGGTGGTATTTTCCTCAAAGAAAATGATTGAGGACTAATGAAATCTTGCTTTGCTTGTTGTATCTGCGACAATGAAGCCTACAAAGGATTTTTCTTTCTCTTTTGAATGTCAGCTAATTCAATTTGTGAATGCCTTGTAAAGCAGGTATTATTAGCCGGAGTATGACAATAAGAAAAGAATGTAAAACTTGATGTGCATTGAAAAGTATAAGAGAAAAGGAAAGAAAAAGGCAAAAAAAGGCTGCCCTTTAAGTGATTGATAGGCTGCCTTGATCAGGTACAGTCTAAACTAGACACATTGACCTTCTGAGTGGATAAAGATTAAATTTGATTGATGATGTCACTATTTGAATAAAGACTTTATTTTTAGCCTTTTTTGCTGGTTTATTCTTTTGGCATCCAGAGACAATGAAACAAGTACTTTATTATGTATCACAACTTTCCAGAAGACTCATAAATAGTTTGGAGGATAGGTAATTTTACATGGTGTATCACTTTGGTGTACAAAATCACATCCAGATGAATATTAAGCTTAACAGGCACTTGGAAGAGACTTGTTGTAATTGCTTATGTTGGAATACAGAATAGAAACTTGGGCTGAAATCAAGATCTCATAGTCAGCATCCTGCAGTAGAGTAATTCCTTTCCTTAAGCAGTTTAATCTAAACAGGTAATGCACGGAAAGAAGAAGGTATCTGGAGATGACAATACTTCCCCGAGGTTACCCAACAGTGATGGCAGAACCTGTGTTAGAAACCAGGTTGTGTGGCCTTGACTTGTGCAATGCCACATCCTCTAATGTGGTCTCCTGCTGCAGATGTCACTGATGCCAAGTTGGGGGCAGAGTGCATGTGGATGTATTTATATGGGTATTGAAGATCAGTGACATACTCAGCAGAAGTGTGGAGTGTTAGTAGTTCTTCCATGTTGTTGTTTTTCCTGCAGCAGAAACTAATAAAGCTGTTCTCATTAAGGCTTTTTTTCCTGCTGACATGCTGGCTGAAGAAGGTGTGATATCAGCATTTTGTCAGGAAATTTACTGAATTGACAAGAAAGGAAATGTTATTTGTTAGTGTGCAAACCAAGTAAATGCAAATAAACACAAATAAATGCTGTTCTGTAAAGCTGAGGAGAATCCCTATAAAATGAAGTCACTTCCATCTCATCTGTCTGCTTTGTTGAAATAGTGGCCTATGAAGTGAAAAAGGATACTTTTTGAGATTTAATGCCCTGAAAATTTACAGGCTTGATGCTTAAGCAGTAATAAGTGAAGCATTAAGGTATTTCTTGGGGATTAATGACTGGCTGGGAGGAGTTGATGGCTTGAAGAATAGCTGAGGACCATTAACCTCCACTGGTCATTAATCTTTGAAGGCTGCCTCAAATACTGAGGTCATTATTGCTATTAGAAAATAAATATTTGAGGAAGGGGAGAGAGGAGGGATCATACAGACTTATAAATGCACAGTTTGAATGGTCTAGTGGCTACCCTTTCTATTGTGTGTCATGCTTAGGTGAACAGTCACTAATATTATTAATCTCCAGCATTAATAATAGTTTTAAATTTCCACTGCTCTGGTTGCTTTTATTTTATTCACTAATTCAGGCTGTAAAGTCCATTAACATCAGGATAAATACAGTTTTAGAAATGTGAATGTAAGGTACAGCTGTGTGGTTAGAGAACAGGCCATGTAATGGTGCTTCTAACATTGTTTTCATGTTTAAATGAGACATTGCAGCTGCCATTAAACATCCTTTGTTCTGCAGCCCTATTCCCTGTTTAGGCACATGGTAATTACATGCTTTTGTCTTATTTCCCTGTCAAGGGATATACCTTTCCTTGTCTTCAGTGTTCAGCAGTGGCTTTCTCTGCAATTCTTTGCAGAATAGCATGGTGTAACATCTTATTTTCTGCTAGTCAGGTTTGCTTTGTGTATGAAAAGCTATAGAAGTGGTCTTCTGTATGTCTCAAACACAAGTGAAAATCAAGCTGGTGGTACTGCTGCTGTTTTCCATTTCTGGCCTTCAGCTGTGAGAGAGAGCAGTGTCCCCTGGAGCAGCAGACGCTCAGTGTTGAATGGAAATAGGTGTTCTAGCAACCTCCAAACCACACTGCTTTTATGTGCTTCTTGTACGAAGTTTATCACATGAGGAGTACTTTGCATCTTTACCACACCTTGTGCTATTCAATGGGTAATCTCAGGTGAAAATCAGCTCATCTTCATCTTCGTTGCAGTTACAACACCTGGAGATACAAAACTGAGTAAATTCATAGAAAAAACATTTGGTTTTATTTCTTCATCTTTTTGTCTACATTCAACTTTCTGTAATGCTTAGTTTATTTTCTAGGTTGAACTGCTCTGCTCTCCTCTCCTGTCCTGCCATCACAATGAGCTGTCAAGGGAGCAGCTGATGGATACACTGATTATCAGTCATCTGGGTTTTGTGCTTATAGGTTGCTGCTCCATTTAGTGTTTATTAGGATGATGTTATGTCACTCTATTACTCTCAGTACCCTAAATTACTCTTGGCTTATTAACTACTACATTTTGCAGAAATAGTCACTGAAAACGTGTTCCTTTATGTTAGGTGCCACCTATGGGACAATGTCTCCAGCTTTCTAGGACTACTGAAGGCCAGCAGAAGCATTGGAAGGGATGTCTTTTGCTATTAAGCGTGTTTCTGCTGCCAAAAAGTGGGCTAGCCTTTGCTTTCATTTAAGTCAATGCAAGATTCTCTCTAATTTCTGGGACGCTCCAGATGAGATAGGAGCCACATGGCCCTTTTTCTCCTTGTCTCAGCTCAGGAGGCACCTGCCATGTGCTCCAGTCAATACATACTCACCCATTAAGAATGCTTAGGGAAACCAAGACAGGATGCTCAAGCCTTGCAGGGAAAATGATTGCTGAGGTATAACTTTCAGGGTATTAACTTTATGTTTTGCAGAAGCTTGTGCTTATGTAACTTGGTGTCTGCATTTCTAGAGCATACAGACATAAATACTTGAGAATTTTTCTTCATTTTTTGAGCTTTACATTATTCATAATACCCACTTTAGAAGTCAAAATTAAAGCTTTGTTTTGCTTAGTGATTTTGACTTTTTGCACTTAGCAAACACTGATTTCTTCCCCACCCTCTGTGTTTCTAATGAACCCTGAAGCCACTGTAGCCTCTTCCGTTTTCTCTTGATGCACTGTCAGCATCAGTATTGCAGAAGATGCTGTAGTTGTTCCTGTTCCTATGACCTTGAATATATATCCAGGGAAACGTTAGCTTTGATTTACTTTAGTTGCTCAAGAATCTCAGTTATTGTTTTTGTTACTGAAGTACATACTCTTTTTGCATCATGTCAAGTATCTGCCATTCCAGTTCAGTATTACCAGCAGCCCTTTAGAGACAAACTTGTTCCAGAAACTGTGGGTCAGCTGTTCATCTGATTCAGCATTACTGAAATGAATGCAGGTGAGCAGGCTTGCATCTGCTGGTTCTACAGCCATAAGTAGTTACGCAGGGGAAAGCCAAGTAAAAGCTATTTTTTACTATTTTTTATGGTAGAAGTAAATTTATATCTGTAATATGCTCACTACGTATATGGAGGTTATGCAAAACCAAATCTGTATATGATCCTTGAGACAGATTTGAAGACTAGGAAAGACATTTAAGATCATCTAATCTGACTTCCTGCACATTCTTGACTAAAAAAATCATGCCTTGAATTCTAAGTCCTCTAATTGCATTAGCATGTGTCTTTTTTTGAGAGGAAATTCTAAATCTTCATATACATACTTCATTAGTTTGGGCAGATACCACACATACATCTGTAAGCTTTTCTGTAGTTATTTTTATGCTTGAGTTTCCTTTTATCCATATGAATCTTCAGTTTGTTGTTCCTACTGTAGTACGTTACCTTCTGAAGTATTAGACATCTCCTGTCAAAATTTACTCTGTAATCTTCCATTCAGTAGTGTAATAGGTTGAGTTTCTTAATTCAAGTGAATTCTTGAGATTCTGAGTAACACTTTCTCTGGCTCTATTTTCTTGCCAAAAATCTGAGAATGAGAGAATTCAAGTGAACTGAAGAGGAGAAATGACTGAGACAACCATTGCTGTTTAGTCCTTGTATTTCGCACAGGAAGGAATAGCTGAAAAACAGAAACTTCATGTGAATAGCAACAGCAAAATCAAGTTAAAAACTTCCTTAAGAGCTGTGCATAATGCCAAGTTTGAAAGTGAGAAGAAGATACTGAAAGTCCTCTTTCTGGTTCAGTTTGTAAAATCTGCTTCTTCCTACTAAAACATTTTAAATGGAAGACTTTAGCACAAGTGAAAGATGAATTAATCAATTGAAGCCTAAGGCAAGACAAGGTATATGTCAAATTGCAAGTTTTTGGTGAAAAGCTGTCTGCTGCTATGGTTGATGTGTGCAAGTTGCATATAGCAAGCCTTGCAATGAAATTGAAAACTTAGGAATAAATACGTGTCTAGTGTTGAAAAGTGAACGAAACAGATTTGTACTGCCACTGAGTGCTCCCAGAAAAGACTTTTTTCATGTAGAAATGAAAAATTAATAAGAAACGGGCGACAACTTCAGCATCATGTTATACTGAATGAAACCGCCACCTGTAGCTTTTTCACAGTTAGAAAACCAAAGGACCTATCCACAAATCAATAAAGTGATTCTTGTTTCTTTGAGGTTTTGTATGTGAGTCTTAACATTTGCAGTTGTGTGCAGTGTTCAGTTGTGTTACTGCATATTTTTTTGACATATGAGTGGATCAACACGCTTTTAGAAGAATGCTTGTAAGTGCATGCTATCCAAGTGAAGGCCTGAAAATAACCAGTAGGTGAACTAAGAATCCAAACATCCTGGTGGCATTCACATTCAGCAATATATAATAAGCTTTTATATATATAAAATTAGTTTTTAAATGAGATTAATTTTTGCAGAATTCTGTGTCTTAAAAGTGTTTGTCCTTCCTATACTACAACCAGTGGTTGTAGCTAAATACAGATCCTGACAAAGACAGTTGTCTGATTCTAGGAGTTGACGATAAGGTTCTTAGTTGTTTTGCTGCTAAATGTTTGAAATAATTTTGGTGCCACCTTCACATGAGCTGTTATTACCTGGGAACGTTCACAGCTCTGCCATTAGATGGGTTTGTGGAATTCATTCATCAAATGGTAAATGTGGGGCATAAAGGAAGGTTGCAATTCCAAGAGTTAGGACAGATGGAACTTGCAAGAGCTTGCTGGGGTTTGATTTCAAAGCCCAGAGAGTGAAAACTGATTTGGAAAGTAGCTTTATAACTCATGCATGAATTTTACACCTAAAGGAAAACAGCAAGCTCTCAGTGTAGAACTACTTCAGTATTTTCTGCCAGTTCCAGTGTTTTCTAGAAGTCATCATCACAGCTGCAGCCATAAGAGGAAATCAGTGATATTGGATTTGCTGAGGTCCTAGTAATCAAAGCCTAGCAGGTAATAATTGAGGCAGGCTATGTGATGGTGATTAACTGGAACATAGTTGTTCTGCAGGAAGGGAAATTTTATGGGAACTTGAAGTCCAGGCCAGAAAATAACTCAGATGATCACAGAATCGCAGAATGGTTTGGGTTGGAAATGATAGCATGGAATAAGTCCAAAGAACATCAGCCAGTAACTGTTTAGACTAAGAATACAAACATCCTGGTGACAGTGATACGTCATGTCCTTGGTCTTGCCTTGGCAATTTGTGTTAAAGGATGCTGGTGAATAAGCCTCATTTGAAACACTAATGCAGTGAGCTTTCTGTATCCCAAGTAGCCAGTCCTTCAAGGAAAAGAATACAGAATCAATAAACACAGGATACCAGCAGAGGCATTACCAATTTGGATCAGAATTATCATCTCTGCTAGTTACTATATCTCAGATGGTAACCTTTAACGGATAGCTAATTATAGAGGGGTTATGTAAGAGGCAATTGCAAACCAAAAATGAAAAAAATATTATTCAAATTTCCTGAAATTTATTAATTTTTTTAATTTACTGATACATTGTGTTGCTTTTCAGTGATAAAATCCATGTGGTCATTTGTAAAGGTTGATTTGAGAAGATACTTTCAATAGCAATGACTTACTTTAAATTGTTTTATATATTCTTTGTACTTCTGATAGTGGTGACTATAAAAGAGTTGTTCTTTCTGAACAAGCAAATACATTAATGAAATACAAGTGTAGCTATGTTGATTGCTTTGTGAAGTGCCAGCCCTGTTTACATTTGAATCCACTGCAAAACGGTTCTGCATGAGATTTTTCCTCATCTCTGCTTCGTTGGATATTTGAAAACATCCTGAAAAGTGAAGAATTTTGCACATGTGTTTAGGTGCTTTGTTATCCAAACTTGGTTATTTGAACCTTGAGCCAGGTGTTGGTTTTTTGACAGGATTAATAAACCACTGCCTTGCACAATAATCTTTCTGCTCTACTCGAGCAGGGGAACACATTCACAGATGAAAGAGTGCAGAAGCTGGTAAATTGGATCATTCCAGTATTGCTGTATTACTGTTTCTTCTGATTCTTGTCTACTGTAGTCAATTTGCTATCTTAGGACCACTGGCTGTATGACTCCTCACCTTTCTAAGGAACTTGTATGTGTTCTAAGTGAAACCTTGAGACATTCACTGCTAGATACCTGCCGAAGTAAACACTGATGCTTTCATTCTGCATTGTGCTTTCTGAATCCGACCTGTCTTGTTCTTAATCCATGACAATGCTTTTTCTTCCACATCAAGTTACCACTCTGATAATCTTTTGCAAAGGAACCATTACGAATGCTTGTGTATTTTAATTATAATGCATGAGTAGCCATGACTTGCTGATACGGTTCATTCTTTAATTCTCTATTCCGAAGCCTTGTGATCTATTGTTAACCAAATATTTGGGATTTGCAGCCAGCTAGTTCAAAAATCAAGAAACAGAGACTGTAGAGTATTTGAGTATTTATCAGAGAAATGTACTGGTGGTTTCAACAAGGACCTATCACACTTTTCCTTCTGATTTGCATCAATTTTATCTGCAGGAATGTGTTTCCCAGAGTTGTGATTGGTAATCATTGCATTTCTGAGATAGTTTTGATCATGTGCCCATAGAGGATTTTGTGAGCAATCTATTTAATTCCGTATCATCAGAATAATCCCAAATGGAGTGATAATCACTGTACCACTTACCATGGCTATAATTTGTTGGGTAGTCTTTTTAAGTGTATGTTCTTTATGCAGCTTCGGTAGTGTTTTGCTTTTGGTTTTGGAGCAAAGAAGAGAGTTTGTAACTCTAAAAAGAAGAGTATTTTTCTTCATTGATATGAACAGCAATTTTTACATCGTTTCGGGCATTTATGGTGAGAAGGAATTATAGTCAGTGGAGCAGATTTAAAACCAAAGAAATTTGGTGGGGACACTACTTAATAAAAGTCCATGGAGATTTAGGTATACTTCTAATTTGAATCAAAATTAGAACTGTACAGAAGTTTGTAGGGCAGATCTTTTCTTGATACTTCTGATACTTCTTAAATTGTTCATCCAGGTTGTGTTTAATTCTGCAGAGTACCAGCATTCCAGCAAGTACCAGGGAACAACCTGTTGTTTTTCTGTTAGGTATGAAATGGGACTTTCTGCATCTCTTGAAGCAGGGTTTTGAAACATTGCCCAGCCGTTTGTGGAAGGAATTAAATTCATAGGCTCAAGTGGAGGGACTAATTCAAAATAGTTTGCCAGACTGCAGCTGGCAAAGGAGCGTAAATGAGTATATCTGTCAGCTGCAGACACTGAAGGCAAACAACAAAGCGAAACTTTGATAAGGACCGTATTATTATCTGTTGTTGCTCAAGAATCATTCAGTTGACTTCACGGATTATAAAGTTAATTGTTTCCCCTCCTTTCCCACTCCTCTTTGCATCACACCAAGGAAACCTAGTTTGCAATACTATATGTGAATTCAAGGTGTCTAAACAAAGTTGTTGATTTTTAAGTTCCTGTATTAGACTTCTGGAGCAATCTTACGTCTGTAAGAAATGTGGTGGTTTGTTAGTTCACTATAATGAAAAAGAACACTTAGAAAGAAGTGGTATCATGCTATCCTTGATAGCTATCATGCTATCAAGTCTAGGGCTTGGCACATCTTTTATGTCCTTAATTGTATGTGTTATAGTCTTTCTTTGGTTATTTTACCAGCAGAAGTCTTTTTGTCTGTCAGAGATGTCACTTGGGCAATATGCCTGCATATTAATTTTGTTCTATTTGAATGTAATGAGCTTGTAAAGATCTTGTAAATATACTTTTCCCATTTAAGTGGAGGAAAAAGCATACAAATGCTGCCATTATAGCAAAATCGTATTCAAGCAGCAGATTACATTTCTGGTCTATTTTGGATTAATATAACATTCCTACAAAGAATTTAATCTTTTAACATAAGCAGCATAGTTTTCTCTGTCTTCCTATTGACTCCTAATTGTTGCATTTCAGATGAAAATAAGGTTTTACAGGAAGTGTAATCACACAGTCTTTCAGATCTAAACATCTGTTGATATGAAAAGGAAACTATTCTTGCAAATTATTTAAGCCTTTGGAACTAAATGAGCTCTAATGAGTATTTTTTTATATATCTGAAACTCAGGCTTTATGTTTTCAAAATAGGAGAGGATTTGAAGCAGTTAATTCCAATGACAGCTTTTCACAGCTTAAGAGTTACCTTATTTTTACAGAGTTAGTCTTAACCCCTGGCCTTTAACATTTCACACACTCATGCAAGCATTTTTCCATTAATAAGAGGGCTGGCATCTTCGCATTGAATATAGACAGGGAAGCCTGCAATTAATAGATAACCTGAAACAATAGTTTTAATAGCTCATGATTGAGCTTATTTAATATGTAAGGAGATTTTCTCACTTAAAACAAAGAAGAAGTGAATGTGTGCAAGATTACCAGCGTGCAGCAGGGATGTGCCATTGTCTGGGCTGAAAAGAGCCACGCATCTGTAGATAGTTGATAATTCAGATAATTATTCATTTCTGTGTAACTGACTGTTTCATAATAAAAGAGGGGTACAAGTTTGGGGGTTTTATTTAGCCTGAATTAGATAGGGAAATGATTAATTACAGAGCTGTATTTCATGTCAAGTTGTGAATAAATATGTTTAGCATTCGTATGGTTGTTTACAAACAGGAAACCCACACTGCTTGCCAACAGTTTGA
>JANHGB010023950.1:5898-20664 GCA_026283785.1 Coracopsis vasa | reverse complement strand
AGTATGCTGGCACACACTGCGACGCTGGAACATCTAGTGATTGCTCACAACCGTATTCCATCCTATGCATGAATAATGACATGAAACCAAATCCTATCCATTTGATCGTGCCTGACTAGCTAGATGCATGTTATTTCCTCGGAATGTTCGGACCGTACCCTATCCTAACATATTTCACTCCCTTTTGAGCTTGTGACTGTAGACAGCCATTGTTCCCTGAGAATCAGATAAGCAATAAAGTCAGAACTGCAGTCATTGGCTTGCTTATAAGGAAACACTGTCTCACTTGATAAAAATACAGGACATAGCAGAAGTAATGCAAGGTGGTTCCCACATGATTGCAGTTATTTTAAACTACACCTAAATGTAGTAATTATACATCTTACAGCCAGGTGGACACCACATAGGGCCCAGCAGAGACCCTGGTCAAAGTGCTTTGAAAAGTGGGGCATAGACAACCTGGCTTAGAAACAGCTTACCCTGATGTGAGCATGGGACAACCCACATTACCTGGTCTCAAGGTGGGTGATTGCTTCTCAGTCCTTTTGCATCTAGCGATATAGATGCACCCAATGTCTTCTATGAGAGAGGGGTCAACTACTCACACACACATAAATACACACACACAAATACACAATCTTTACCTGATATAGGCTTCTGTGCTGCTTGGACCTGTGAGCTGGTCTTCCATGAGATAGGTATTGTGTGAGGATGACACCAAGTAGTGACTGAGAGGTTGAGTCATGTCCTGGTAAACTTTACGGTGGGAGGAGTTGAATATATTCCCATCATCGGACAGCAGGTACATCAGAAAACCATCTTTGGTCATGGCGTTACCCCTCTTGGCTGCCAGATAAATAGACAGAAACCCCTAATGAAAATCCGATACCACCCGGTGGTGCTGCCATCCTCACCATGATGCCTGCTGCTCTCCAGAGAACCTCAAAGGCAAAATGTGCTCCCTAGGCATTCAGCTAATAGTAAAGATATTGATGCTGTTCAGACAGTGGCGAAAGCTTCATCTGCCTGAACACCCCTTTAAAACTCCTTTACAAGCATGGCTTTTTATGACATTTACTGTCCTTGATAACACCTTTAAACTGTCAAAGACAGCCCTTACCTCACCTCTCTAGAGACCTACAGTATAAAAATCTCCATTTGAGCACTTCAAGCTTCCTCCATGCCAATACAGAGAAGTCAGTTGTCAGGTGTCTAAACGTAGCCAGATAAATCCTGTCTAGATTATCTGATGAATACATGATTTGCAAAGAGTAAATGCAAAATTACCCAACTTTGTGGAGAAACTGAGATCTTCCCATCGTGAAGGGCTGAGCTAGATCCCAGTCTAACCCCAAGTGTGACACCTGCAAACTACTGTGCCTCTCCTGAAGGTATACCCATACAGTGCAAAACCTATGATCCTGTGTTAATTTCTTGAACATGTCCTCCAAGGTACTCCAGACTGGCAACTCACTTAATTTCTGATCAGAAGACAGTTCTGTGATTGCTCTCCTAAACAGCTGTCACCTTCTTGGCCCTTTACCCAGATATCACCCGATGGCTTTCCAGGTGTTCACATTCAAAAACATCTGCCTCCATTCCTGCCTCCTGAGAACAGAAATACTGCTATATTCTTAACCTTGCAAAGCCACACAAGGTCTTGGCATTTGAATAAACCATCAGAGCCTTTCCCTCAGGAATTTCATCATCTCCTACCCAACTCTATACCAACTCCTCTCCAGCTGCTCAGTGTACCCAAGTCAAAATCGAACAGAAGTATGTCCCAGGCTCTTTTGTGCCCTCCTCTCTTAGAGTTGCTAATGTTCCTCTAGAAGACTGGTGGTTTAGAAGCAGCTGTGAGAAGAAAATGACACACATGGCTGCAGAGGAAAACAGCAGCAAAACAATTCGTAGTTCATCACAAAAGCAAGATTTTGAATCAAACCAGATAGGGTTTCCAACCTACCTCTTTCATTGGGCTCGTATCTCTGAATTAAGGCAGGGGCAGCAACAACAGCATCTTCTTCTTGCTGTGTCTCATAGAGGAACCTCACCAGGTTCTGGCAGGACATGAACCCTTCTGCATCTGAGTACTTTTGGAATATCTTGTCTATTTCTTTCCTCTCTGTCAGTATCTTGTAAAATTCCTCTATCTCATCATCCTCCAGAGCCTCTGTTTTGGACTTGTCACAGTGCTGTAAACGTAGAGGGGAGAAGGAGTGAAAACCTTCTTTCCTTCTGGCATATGCCAGCCGTAATCTGCACCAGGGCTACACAACGCAGAACACAAAATAATTGGAAACAGTTACTGGCCAGTGAATGAGAAGCAGTTGGTCATTGACAATGGTTCTCATTGACAAGGCCAACAGTCACATAACAGTTACAATTATCATTATTACTCATATTAACAGTGTGCTGAAAAGCATCAGGCATGACCCATGACCTCAAGTTCTACTGCACTGTACACAGTGCAAAACATAAGTTAGGACAGCTCAAGACAATGTAAGTACAACTCAAAACTCAAGAGAAATGTGACTTTTGATCTCATGAGGTGGAGGAATATAGGGAAACAATTAATTCAATGCATCTTAAACTACTGACAGGAACTGTGCCCTAAAATCCAGTAAGTAAAGTAATTTGGGCTTTCCCCTTGACCTCAGTAGGTCTGAGCTCAGGCCTAGACAGGCTAGTAGCAGGGCTGGTTGCAAAGATGGCATCCAAAGCAACTTAAAAATACTGCTAAACATGTGCATGTTCAGGTATGAAAAAATCCCTCTTTCCATGGAAATTTTCCATCCTCATCCAAAACCCACCAAGTAACAAAATCTCCACAAAATTCCAAATCAGGTATCATCTTCTCAAGGAGCTGCAATTCAAATTCTTCCTCTGAGGTTTGAACTTGTCCACCAGACAAGAGCTCTGACAGAGCACCACAGTCAAGGACTTGACTGACCATGAAAGGTTATGTATTCGAGATATGCAAATTAGCGTCTCCATGAAGGACAGCAACTTTTCCAACAACAAATATTTCCAGTTTATTTAAAATATTCCCAGGTTCACTTTTTCATCAGAAATTATATTTTCTCTGTGGCAAATCCTGATATTATTTTTGCAGTTTGTTCCTAGCAGAATTCTTCATGGAGAGGTGAACAACTATTTTTCAGTCATCTCTGGGATCTATACCCCTGCATTCAATATTGGCTGAGAAAAAACAAGCTGCCATGGAAAGCAAGAGCCTAGCTCTGAGGAAGATCCCCAGTTACATCAGGGAGCGTTATACCGCTTCCAAGTGTTTTTCCCTGCAAATTTCAGCAGTCAATCCACTTCTAGTTAATGCCTTGTTATTACGATGAATCTCTCTCCCTCAGTATCTAAAGCAAGCAATCAGACCCTTAAGTGGTGTCCTAATCTAATACAGCCCACTCATATCTTACATTTTGGTAAATCAGAAAAACATCATTTTTGGCCTGGATGCCAAAATCCCTGCAGGACATGGCTTGCTTTTACTTAGTCTTTGCCCTAAAAACTACTCTTCTTCAGGCCTGAATTCAGAAGTGTGCTCCAATCCACTCAGAGGAGATATTGGAGCATTTAATTTCACCCTTGCTATGGACAAGTTGCTATCAGTTACTATGACTTAGCTGACAGATGGTAACTTGCCAGATCAGAGGAATTAAACTGTTTTCCATCTTTGATCTCTTATGACATGTAGAGTTATTGTCTTAGGGTTTATGTCCAAAATGCATGTCTCAGTTTAACAAGCCATCATATTAATCTCAAGCTAATTCTGCTAAGGATCTCAGTGATGGCCATAGTGGCTTTGGCAGTGCCCCAAGCAAGATGATAGTGAGGGAATTCCATCCCTTGTAAATCCCCCACTGGAGTCCTTCACAGTCTGTTTATGGTGCACATATAAAACCAAACAACATTATCATGATGCACAGTGTTTCACAAACTGAACCAACAGCAAAAAGTTAAACTTGCCCTGACTTCAGGATCTGCTGGGTAGAAGCTATGGGCTCATCTCAGGGATGGGAGAACCTGTGAAATGCTCAGTACTACAGACACCTTCAAATCAGGTTTCAGCAGTACAGGAGCTGTCTTTTCCTTGCTGCCTTGCATGTCAATAATCTTGTTCTGTGGCTTTAGCAGATCACACGAATTGGTGATGCCATGAATGACAGACATTCTTTTCTTTAAGACACAACAGGGAAAATGACATGATATTACTTCTACAAAATTGGCATTATAAGGGATGTGCCTTGGGAAGTTTGTTCATTAGTGGTCATTAAAGGCTCTGATGGATATAGGACAATACATTGGCATCAGTCATATTCCAGGACAGATCAGATGCCCGGTATTAAACTGAGGTCCTAGCTTGGGCTACAACAGCTCCAAATTAGAAAAATAATCTCTACTCAAAATACTGTGGCTTACCTCACTTGTATGGATTGCAACCATGATTCCTGAATGAACCTTGCCCTGCCAGGAAAAGTCAGAACCTTTCTGATGCACCAGAATAAACATACAGGTTGAAATGAAGTGCACTATCAGAGAAGCTTTGCACAGTTTCTGGTTGCATTGCATATGTCTTACTCAGGTGTGTCTAAAACCTAGATGTGGACAGAGAGTTAGGTGATGAAAAGCAAGAATAATGTGAGAACATGACCTGTAGCTCTCTCTTGGACCCTTCATCAAGCCTTCCTTCCTGTGACTAAATGAGGAAAAACTCAAGGAGACAGAAAAGATCACCTTTTTAATATGCTGCAATGTCTCTCAGCCCATCTACCTTTAGGCAAGTATGTAAACTGAAAACGAAACTGCTTTAGCAGCAAGATGGACTTTTCCTGGAGGCACTTCAGCCCACAAGAGATCTGAATTAACCTTCGAAGACCCTCTTTCCAGTGGCTATAACAGGAAACCTATAACAATTACATGTCTAATGAGGGTACTTCAACTGGCTGCCTGCATTTAGATGGCTTGAATCAAGGTTTAGTAATTACTTGGAGACCTTAAGCAAAAAGAGGATTGAACTCCATCAAGTTTCCGCCCCTAGAGCTCTCTTGTAACTATTGCAATACAAAAGGAGGTTCACTGAATGAAGAGGAGACTGCAACTCTAAAAGAAAAAAGGGTGTTCTTTTCAGATTTTCGATGTTTGAACATGTAGGGAGTGACTCATCTGACATATGTGAGATGTATCCTTTAGGATGAGGTAAATCACACCCTGGTCTCCATTACTGGGTTGACCTACACAGACTGCAAATGATGTTTAAGTGTTAGTGACCACTTCCCATGTAGGAGTCTGCATTGCAGACATCTAATTCAATCAGAGGAATCCTAGCCTAACAGCCATTATTCCAGGGTCTTCCTGAGCAGGGAATCAAGCATGGGATATGCCAGCCAGAGCAGGCTGGAAGATTTTGACAGCTGAAATTCTTCGAGATCTGTTGATGACCTTCCCCAGTTCTTGAAGAGTTACCAGAGAGAGAGAGAGCTCATAAAGCAACAACCAGGAAACTTGTACCTCCTTGGGGGAAGGTCCTAGTGAGATCTTGCCAATCTTCCCTTCTATCCGCTTAGAGGAAGAAGCAGGAGAATTACTGCCCGGTGCCCAAACCCACCCACATGTTTAACACTGATCAGAAAAAGCATTTCTAAAACTGCACACCCATGAATTCAAACCCTGCTTCAGACAGGATGGAAGTCTGGAAATTATCCAGATGTTTTATCTCACCTCAGCAGGAAGGCTTCTTCAGAGAGAAACCAAAAGCTTAAGAACTGACAAATTTTCATCCCTTTCTTTTATTCTGATAGGCTCAGCCAGAGAGCCAAATCTTGAGAATTTAGAATTGTATGTCACTGACCAGATTAAATATGCCTTGGGGTATTAAATCAACAAGGCTGGTGCAGGCTTGGGAGCAGTGTTACGTATCTATCATGCATCTGGTCTTGGGTTTTTTTTTTTCTTAATTTGCACTTTCTTTTTACTTATACTGCCACTTGGCACCCTCCTCCTCTGGGAAGATGAGGATCTAGATTCATAATTGTAACTAAACCAATTTTAGCCAAACTTCAGCATTGACATATCGTTGTGGTATGCAGAACTACTGAAACACCCAGGACTCAAAGAGCACTGGAATTTTGCTTTTCCCTTTGTCTCACATTATCCACATTTGCATCTCATCTCTAAATCCTCAGCATCAATAGTAGAGAAAGACCTTAGCACGCCTTCATCAAAAGCATTGTGCTGGCCTAACGCAGATCTTAGTGGGAACCTGCTGAGCACCAAAAACCAAGAGTCCTTCCTTGGTACAAGAAAAGATGCTAGGAGCTCACTTTAGCTCAGGTCTCCAATGAAAGCTCAAAGCTGTGGGAAACCTTGACCTCAGCCGAAAGTAAATACTTTATCTGCTTGCTCTCATTACCTGGAAAATCTTCTTGGCGTGATAGTCATCAACTTCAATGTTCACTTCTTTCAGGAAATTCTTGAGCTCTTTCAAGCTCATCTTGTTGTCTTTGTTTTTATCAGCTTTCCGCAGGCAGGTATGAATCCAGCTGCAGGATGATGTAAGGAAATCTTTCCAGGTCAGTGCCTAGCCTAAATACCACCCTTCCGCTGCTCACGGCAGGGGTGGGAATCCTCTTCTAAAGGCTCTGAACCACCTCTCCAGCTACTGCAAATCAGCATGCTACCACTGAACAGCTTACATCATCTCACCTTCTTCTCTGAAAGAGCAAAATGGTGCTTTGGCAGAAGCAAAATGCACTGTAATACAAGCAACTGTGACCCAGGAGAAGCTTTTCACCATCTGGCCAAAGGCAGGATCAGCTTTATTTACCGTGTAGGAGTTTCTGGCCACAGCCAGAAACAGTTTGATTTCTCTTTTATGACAGAAAGTACATTCTGCTCCACACTGTTTAAAGGGGATAGAGGAAGGATGAAAAGAGCTCTCAAGTGGAACTTGGTAAAGTCGTTGTTACAGATTTGGTCAGTATGAAATATATCAAAGTGAACAAAGAACAGAGATTTTCTAAAAAGAAGCATTAATATAAATTTCTGGACTCACCTTCAGCTTTTGTATTTTTTCAGGGATTTCTACATATATGTCTTAAGAACTTTGTTGTAAGCAGAATCAAACCAAACTTTGTGGGTCATGGCTACCCTTCATGAAATGCATGGGGTCTAATACTGTATCATACTGTGATAATAGCTCGTAAGAGCTTAGTTTATAAAAACTTTAGTATATCTACGGATCTGGAGTAATTACTACAAAAAATGAGCTATTTAATGTGATGTCAGATAATCTGAATTGGATTTCCCATGTTTGTTCAGTCTCTCAGGGAAATAATGTTACACAGTTGAGATACCTTGCCTTTTTAAATAACAAAAAACCCATTCTTTTTTGCATCACGGAATTGACTCTAATTTGCTTTACTGTCAAATAAGAAAAGCATCCAGAAAAATACCCTATTTTTCAATAGAAAAATTATCAAAGTAACAATTTGATCTCCACAAATATAACCTTCTGTGTTTTGCACAGGAAGCATTGCTTCAAATTCATCCTAAAAAAACATCTTTAAAAATGCCCAACCTTTATATTAAGCAGAGTAAACCTCAGGATTAGCAAATACCAGCTGAGGCATTTAGTACCATAACATTTTAAGCCTTTCAAAATAACACCCAAAAAGGGCATTAACTGACAGCCTTAGGGTCTGTAGACATAACCCTGAAACAAAGTATTCACCATAGCTACAACTGCATTCAAGTGTTTCTGAACCACAGAGATAACTGCAAACTGTTTGTAAGTATTGTTTGTCTCATGGAAAGTTGAACTTTCTGTCTTTAAAAATCTTGGCAGGTGCTAAGCAATGACCTCACACTGCATCCATCTAAGCCTGGTAATATTAATATTCCTCTTTTTTAGACACGGAAACCAAAATAGAGGCTGTATTTCCCCAGCTCTCTCCAGGGCCCTGAACCAGGGTCTGATTCTTCCCAGAAAACCAAGTTCGAGTCATGAAGCTCCTATGCACAGAGGATGCCCTGCTGGGAACACAGTAGCATCCATGCCGGTGGAAACCCATCCCCCTCCACCACCTGTGCTCCAGAGAGGGTCTGCTCAGCATGTCAACATGGTGCCAACAGCAATGCCATCCATTCATACCTGACCCTCACATCTCAGCTTCCCTTCACAGCCTTGCTTAAAAAGAACAGGCAGGAGTAATGTGCAGCTCTACTGAGCCAAGAGGAAATCCAGTCTGTCATGGCCAGAGGTGAGCAGCAGGGTTGGATAGCACTAACTGTGTGTAGAAATAACTCTTTTTGCTGTAACCACTGCAAAAAAACCCCCACCATTATAGAAGTCTGCAGTCATTTCCACTGAGGATGAGCACCCCGAGGTCATGCACATATCCAAAGTCAACCCTGGAAAGCAGTATGTGGGCAGCAAATGCATCTGTAAAAGTGTATGCCAGGGTCCTGCCTGTGAATAGAGGATGCTTTCCTGCTCTATCCATTCCAGTACGAGGGAAGTCAGAGAGCCCACAAAAAGCACAGGCACACAGTGGGCCATCTTGCTGCAAGGGCAATCAGCAAAAAGAGAAAAAGGAGACAACAAAGGCCTCAGCCTGTTGTTGCAGCAAGCAGCAGAGTTTACTCCCCAAAACACCCAAACTCCCCAGGCACCTGGATCCCTCAGGTCTGAGAGAATTTAGAGGAGCTGGATGACCTACGCACTTCAGTTGAAATTCTCAGCTGACACAAACACCATTTTGCAGCCCTGCTTGTGGGTCTCCTTTCACCTTATGCACCCATTTGGGCCTCCTGGGTGGACTCGGAAAAAGCTGTTCCCACCCCTGTATACATCCGGAGAGAGCCTGCTTCCTGCCTCTTGCTTTTAAAGGATCTGCCAGCTCCAGGGCTACCAGCTTTCTATTAGAAACCAAAGAGGGATGACTGAAACCATCTGGCAAATATCCCACGAATGTGCTCAGAAGAGAAATGCTGCAAAACTTCTGGTGTTTTCCAACCAGAAGAAAAGCTCATGTTTAAACGCCAGAATTGAAGCAGATGGTGCCACACTGCTAAAATGAAAAGTCCCCTGTATTTTCTGGTCTAAAGTTTTCCCTCCACACATACCTGGATATTTGTTAAATAACCTCTGCCAACTTGTTGCAGGGTTGAATCTGAGGCTTAGTGAAACAGCACTGTATGTTTAAAAACATCAGAAGTACTCATTGAGCATGTGGGGCTGGAAATGACACCTAAGACACTAAATCGAGTCCCCTGCTACCACAAGCAACTCCATCATATTATAAACAGGACAAAATCCATCTGAAACTAGAAAGGTTTTTGTTTTCATATTTGTTTTGAAAACCTTGCACATTCCTTACTTGCTTTGCAAGGTTTTGGAGGCTGGAAAAGATACACTGCAAGGCAGATCTCCAGTCACGGGGGACAGGCAGGGGACCCAGCACTTCTCCTCATGCACTGCCTTGCCCCCTTCTGTGCTCACAGATGCGGAGAACACTTGTGGGGTTTAAGGAAGATCTGAGTGAGCCCACACTGCCAAGCAAACCCAGTGAAGACAGACTAAATTTAAAACCCCAGGCTTTAATTAAACATCATCAAATTTCAAATGAGAAATCATGCTGTTCTGTAATTCCAGGTTACGTTAAATGGCCTGAGACAATCCCAGATTGGAAGCCAGCACTGCATGGTAATTACTCTTCCAGAAATAAGGCTTGCCTACCCACCCTGTTTAGCTTCTATTCTGCTTTCCAAAGACAGAGAGGCACTTTTCCATGCTGGAAATTTACAGCCTTCTTCCCTTGCAAATGTCATTGTTATTTTTCCCCCTTTAGCAATCTTGTCATTTCTTATGGGGAAGTTTTTCAGCAATATATTCAATCTGACACACTCCAGGGACAACTTTCTGTAGCCCAGATTTTCCCCACACATTGAGGAGTGGAGGAAGCCTTCACATCTAAAAGGAGAACTGCCAGGGTACCACATTTCCAACTTGTCTAGGGACTGCTCCCTATCACTATGGACACACAAATGGTAACACTGCTGAGAATGACCTTACAGCCTAGAGCTTGAAAAACCATCCAAAAAGACACTCATAGTGCAGGAGATAAACACAGCACATCAGAACTACTGGAGTCTGATTCCTTTAAATGAGCAGCAGTATTTGTTGTGGAAAGTTGTGCAAGTGCAAAGGTTGTGCAAGTGCTTATTAGACTTCAGAGAATCCACAGAATAGAAGAGCCTTATGAAAGCTCAGCATTCGTGTGCCACCTCCTTCAGCATCAGTACATCATTATCCAGCAGGGAACCCACATGGAGTGAAGCCTTGACTGAGGGCAAGGCTCCCTGCTGCCTGCTTATGCTCAGACTCCTGCTTTGTGACTTTCCCCGGCTGAGGATTTTGCTTCTCCTCTCCTCTCCACAGATGTGGAGATGAACAAGGCATGAAACTCATGCAGCTTTCTCTGTCTGAGAGCACTATCTGGTTTTCACTCTGATAGCTGGATGCCTACCTTCACGAAGCTTAAAGGATTTTGTGATTGATGCAACTCTGTCAAATGAGGGTGAAATCAGCCAGCAGGTTCATGTCATGGTTAGTGCCTCAGAATTACAGGCACTGGAGAAAATCCATCAAAAACTGCACCCACAGATATTCTCTCTTTTTATGGATGTGGAGCTGTGGCTCCAAAGCAACTTAGTGAGAGAAATGCAGCCCCAGGGAAAATCCCCTGTGAAATCATCAGAGGCAGGCTTTCACCCAATAATCAACTCACGCTCCATTTCACAACTAATTCACCCTCCTTTCCCGCTCTGCTAATTTTCCTTTCTGATGTCTGAACTGTCACTAGAGCATTCACAGATTCTTTTGGGGCAAAACTTCCTCCCATGCTGAGGCAAACAAGGAGTAATCTCACCAAAGTCAGTGGAGCTAACCCACAGTAAATTTGGCAGTCAGAAGGGAAGAATCAGTTCCCTCGCCTTGTATTACTGAGAAACATGATAGACAGTACGGTCTTTTCATGCCTTGCCAAGAAGTGCCTGTCCTGGAGTTTACTGCAATGCAAATGAAACAGACCCCTGGGAAATACAAAAAAATAATGATTGTTTTATCTGGAGCTCCCTGAAAGAGGCAATTCTTTGCTTCACGAGATATGTCAAGCCTGAATTCACTCTTGCTGGTATCACTGTAAAACAGGGGAAAAAAGCATTGGAAACCAGAGTTTGCCTGGGTGCAAAATCAGTGCGAGAGAAAACTCAGTGCCCAGGGTCAATATGAAAAAAGGGCGTTAGTCTACTATCTCCACCCACAGAGAAAGACAAGTGCATCTTTGTCTGTGATTAATCACTTTATAACGCAAAGGATACTGTTGGAGTTTCTCTTTCTGGTTCATGGAGTTGCTGTGGGCTATGATTTTCGCAAGGCCGGAGATCCAGTGGTTGGCATCGTCCTCTGAACTCGCAATGAGGTCTAGGTTTTTCCGCTGGTCTTTGAAAATGATGGAAAAGCAGCGATACTCTGGGACATCCTTGGCGTATTTTTCCATACCTTCTGTTTTATGGCCTGCCCTCACATCCCGAATATCTTCAATGGAGACTGTGGAAAGAAAGCAGAGCCTGCTGTCAGCAGGGGTTCAGTCAGGCTTATCTGTACTTGGTGAGGGATATTAAGAAAATACTCTTTCTCTTTTTCCTGCAACCTCTAGAGGATACCCTTCCCTCTTCCCTCTTCCCCAAACTTTGTCACTAAATAAAGCTCCAATCAAAAGGGGCAGAAAAAGCAAGAGATTTTTAAAAAGAAAAAACTTTCCCTGTTCTTTATTTAATAGAGATGCAGGACATGCGCTAGATGCCATACTGAGATATCATGTTTATGAGATATAAGTCACTGCCAAGAGCTTAGTCCCAGTCTTTGGAGCATTCCTGACTTCATCTCTCTGACTTGATCTCCCTATCTGAGGGTGGGAAGAGTGGAGATGTGCCTCCCTGTGAGCATCACCTCAGAGGAAAATGAGAAGTGACATCAGTAACAGGAGGGCAGGGACCAAACCAGTCATTCCTTAGTTTGTAAAAAGGTGAGAAGGCAAAATTTAAAATCCCATATATTCTTCTCAGTCACACAAGTGCGAATTAGGGAGGCAAAGACCAACTTCAGAGAAGTCTGGTGTCACCCATACTCCACCCTCACCCCTTTCAAGGGTAGACTTGATCCTCTTTGTTGCAAGAAAGTAAAACACTCCTTTCAAGTCCATCCTTCCTCATTTCTTCTACCTCTGCCCCTCAGCTAGTGGAAATGAGCCCTGAATTCGCACCATAAGGCAATCCAGAAAGAGCAGTGCATTCGAGAGACTACATTATTAAACAAGTGTAAGTAATGGCGAGATGCCTACATTGCTCCTGAGAGCATGCAGCTGCCCTCAAACTGTGCTAAAATCAGGCAAGCCCCCAGCAGCATGCACAGCCTCTTTTTGTCTTTCATGGGCCACTTAATACATCTACCAAGGAATGAGAGGAAAAGCCAGAAACTGCTTAATCACATTTGACTGCTGAGAAACTTGAGACTGAAGTAGAGATGACACCTACACACAATAATGGCAAAACTGTTTGCCAACAGTGCTGGAGCCCATAACTGAGAAAGCCTCATTGCATTTTCTCCAGTTAACATTTTGCAAATATCTACCAATACCATTTCAGGGCACACATAGAAAAGACAATACAGCTGAGAGATATTAAGTCACCTTCCAAAACAAGCACGCAAAAATAAACAGATACGATCACAGAATTTGGGTAAAAAAAAAGAAGAAAAAAGCTTAACTTCTCTATAAATTACTATAAATTACAGGTAAATATACTATATATTACAATAAATTACTATAAATTACAGGTAAAAATTATAGATTACAGGTAAAAATTACTTTCCCTGTCACAAAGGTGTGAGATAGATTTTATTTGCGCTTATATTGTTGAAAAGTGGCACATGACTATAAAATATCCCCACTGTTAGCTGAACAGGAGAAACTTCCCTTTAAACATCTGTTTTATCCACTCCTTTATTTAAACAGGTGCAATTTCACCATTAAAATGCCCAGTTCATTCAAAGTCAACACTGCAGAAAAGTACAACTCAATATTTACCCCGCGCATTTTCAACGTGGCTTCCCTGCTATCATCCAATATTTATCAGCTGCTCATTAGAGTTTGAAACCTCTCCTTTTCTCCCAGGGCAGTCATGATAATGCTCAGCTGCTGAGGGGGGAACACGACCACCCAAAACTTCTGTCTTCAAAACTCAGTAGCTTTCCAAAACCGACACCTGACATTTGCTTTAAATTCCTACCACATGTTGGGCTGGCCAAATATCTTCCACCGCACTTTGCTGGTTTGGTTCCTATACAAGAACATACCATGAGGACCTTCCCGGAGCTGGCAAAGCTCTTCCCTGACAATTATGAGCAATTATCTCTGTGTGGTCTTTTATCATCATGTTGTAAAGGTCAACAGTTGATCAGTTGGAGGGGAGGAAAAGGTTGGGTTGGGATGGGCTGCTGTGGAATTATGTTATCTGGCCAATTTACTGTAGAGTGAAAGTTTATGGTTTTGAGTACTAAAACCAGCCTTAAAAGAAAAGGGCTGCAATGTCCTTGCAGCTGCATTGACAATAAAGAGCCTTGCTCTTAGCCTGCTAAGTAGGAGACTAGGCAAATGACTGTGATTATGCCTCAGGTAGAACTACACCTTTCATATAAAGGATGCTGTCACGTTTAGATGGATTCAGTTCAGTCACAAAGTGTAAAGTTAGGCTCCTTTCATAGCCAATGGAAAAAAAACAAAAAAAAAACCAAGAACCTTTCGGAACACAAATATTCTGTCCTGTTCAATCAAAAAACTTTACGGTAAAATAAATCATACTCTTAATCCATGGCTACAGTGGACCCTTGAACAGAAAGTAAGTCCAGGCTGAGCATCAAAGATGCAGACATGTGTCATGCAGGTGGTCCATAAGTAGATGATTCTTCTCCACTCTCGGTCTCTTCTGGTTATAACAGTGCGAGTGGAAGGATCATCCTGTTGTTCCTCATCACTTGCCAATTGCTCACCACTTGGCTCATAGGAGTTATTGTCCCTTCAGAATGGCTAGCTAGTCTGCTTGTGCAATCAATCCCTAAACTTTGGGTTGGCAACAACCTAGGGTTTCCAAGACTAGAAAATCTGATGTTAAATATTGGAAATTTATAATGGATTCTTTGGAAACCATTACCTGGCAAAGTGAATCCACTGGAAAAGAGAGCTGTGTGGGAGGAAAAAAACACTGAAAACCTGTGTCTGGAAGAGCTGCCTTGATCTCTCTGGGGTATGCTGAGAAGAGGACGACAAAGGGCACAGAGCTCCTCAGTGCAGAAAAGGTACAAGGAAGGCTGAAGAAAAGGATTGGTGTCTACTGTAGTCACCCAAGAGATAAAGAGAGAAACTATCAATGCAGGAACAGTTAAAAAAGCAGGGTAAGGGAGGACACTTTTTAAAGCTTTCCATAGCTTGGTCATGTGTACTGCTTTCAACTATCAATAAAATAGATGAAGCCAAAGGAGTCAGCCCAAGCCATCTGCAAATGTTATCTCTTTTCTGGAAAATCTTAACCCAGCATGAGTACATTATCAGCTGCTCCCAGACAGTGAGCGCACTGTATTAGCAGTCCCAAACTAACTGTGTGCTGAGCTGAGCTATCTGCATGGAGAAATCA
>JANHGB010023948.1:0-29768 GCA_026283785.1 Coracopsis vasa | reverse complement strand
ACTGGAATGAGTTGCCCAAGGAAGTTATGAATGCTCCATCCCTGGTGGTGTTCAAGGTCAGGTTGGACAGAGCCTTGGGTGACATGGTTTGGTGTGAGGTGTCCCTGCCCATGGGAGGGGGGTTGGAACTAAATGATCTTAAGGTCCTTTCCAACCCTAACTATTCTATGATTCGATGAATAATGGAATTGTAAACCCAATTTTCCCAAGTTTCCAAAAGTCTCCATTCTGATTCCATTTGAGGAACTGGAAACGCTTTATCCAGAATTTTCCTTTTTAACCAACAATTGCTCTTTTTTTATTTTCTTTTTTTTTTTTTAAATCTAACAGAAAGCCTGGAAAGGAGATCAAATAAATTCACCAGGTTCTTACTTTCCCGACTGTATCCTGAATGCCTTGACATGCTTTAAATGAATGAAGATGAGTCACACGGATGAAAGAATACAAGATAGGGAGGTGGCTGAGAACAGTAGGGAAAGCATCAGATAAAATACAATACATTTATTTTATTACACTGAGCGAGTCATCTGGGAGAGGCACTGGATATGAAAATGGAACAGGGAATGATCTGAAATAATATGTATACATTTCAGTCCTCTTCCCAGGGAGTGAGTGCTAGGCATTGTTCTCAGCACAGGGATCATATCAAACCATTCCTAAGGCCTGTCTCCCCCTACAGAT
Organism: Coracopsis vasa; assembly: GCA_026283785.1. Classification (NCBI taxonomy): domain Eukaryota; kingdom Metazoa; phylum Chordata; class Aves; order Psittaciformes; family Psittacidae; genus Coracopsis; species Coracopsis vasa. Next base: position 29,087 of record JANHGB010023948.1, on the reverse strand, counting down.
TTTTTCCACATATGTGTTGGTTTGATCCCTGGCTGGCATAGCTGTGCTAACAGAAACTCCTAATCTTCAAACAGTTATACCACCAAACTGTGTATCTCCTTGTTTCAGGGAAGGGTGTGTTTCTATGGCAGAACAATGCCAGGCTAACTGCACCCACATGAGGAATGCTTTACCTATCAGTCAGCTTATAAATAAAGCGATCCAAGAATAAACTTGGCCTTGGATACCACACCCCTGGGGAGAGGTGTGTAGAATCAAAATGAATATCTAATTAAGGTAGGAATAGGTATTGAAATTTCTGTCTACATGCCTGATCTGAAGCTCATTAACACTGAATGCTTTATATCATTCTGTTGTGCAAAGAGCTCTTTAACTGGATATAGGTTATATCAACCATTACTACATTTACATTTTGAAAGCCTTTTCCCTGCATAAAAATTGTGGGGGAAAGAAAAAAAAAAAAGCAAGCATAGTTTTAGTTTTAGTGAGAAATCTGCCCTGCTTTTAGTTTGATGCAAGAGAAGATAATTGCAGAATGTGGGGGCATTTGCACATACCAAAAAATCTCGCTCCTTCAGGTCAATAGCTGAAAGGTAAAATTAATTTCACTTCTAATACAAAACCTTATCATGTACTTTCTCCTTTGCCTTGCCTAGATAGAAATGGAGCCATTGCTCTAAGTGTTTTTTTCATGTAACCTGCAAAGGAATTTCTGTTATAAGTGCACTTAAATAATTCTCCTGCCTTAGAACCTCTAAACAGATTGGTGGAAAAAATTCCAAACAATAAACATGCATAAGAAAATGAAAATAAATATTTAGTTTCACTCAGTTTTATAAAGCATGTATCTCTGAGCAATCTTTCTGTAGTTATATGGCAAAGGCTGTATAATAAATACTCAGCAATGACATGCTCTGTGGCTTATGAGGTGACAATTATATCCAAACCCATCAAACAGTTCAAAGGGTGAGTACAATCCAACTCATAATTCTTAGATCCTAAGGATTCCATTTCAAAACTGATGTATTCCATTAATTATCATATCATTTATGGTCAGTAGATGAACTAGATTTGCATCATTGTAGGAGATCTGATGTTTTAAAGGAAACTGGTTAGAAACTGTGTTATGAGCCCATTATTTGGTCCCCAAGATGACAGAACAACCATATATCTTGGTTCCTTTATGGTTATGTGTGGGACTTGCTGCTTTGGGAGAGATTCCTAATGAAATAGAAGATGTAGAATGATGAAAAATAACTCTAAAAACTCTAAACTTACATAATTATAGTGCATATACTAGTAGCTCTGACCATAAAACGGGGAAAAGGCATCACTGGTTTTGTGCTGCTTATGAAGTGGTGCTTCCCTCAAGCACTGAGATACTATGATTATCTTCATGACTTTTTGTGTTACTGGCATTTGGAGAGTCTCGTGCTCTTTATTCCCACAGTGATATCTGGCAGAGGGATAAAGTGTCCACTGAAGAGTCCTTGTTCAAGCAAAGGGATGGTTGAAAAGATAAGAAGGTGAGATTTTGGTGACAGAATAAACAGGCTTGAAACTTGTCAAGTATAAATGAATCAGCTACAAATGTGAAAAAGCCATAGTGCCACCTGATATAATTGTGTCTGCAATAAAACTGGTAAACCATTGTTACCACTGCAGCAAGAACTCTTTCTACTAGTATAAATAATTTTCTGTGAGGATGTCAACAAAAAGAACTCCTCCAGGCCTAAGGAATGTACCCTCTAAGGACACTTTTTGGCATAGTTATTGTGTTACAGTTTTCCCAACCAACTCTTCTCAATTACAGAGAAATCCCCTGACAGCTTCTTACAGCCAAGCTACCACAATGACAAGATGTCAGGGTATAGCAGGACAGAAGCTTACTAACTGCATATAATCAATAATATACATTGAGTATGGATTAGAAAAGTCCTGTCCCTGAATGTATATGTGTGTACACATACATATATATATACACACATATATTTCAGCCTCTCTACTGTAGGTTGCTAAACAGCTGAAATGCCTGTGAAAGCTTCTGAACCATCACAGCTGGAGTAAAACCAGCAATAATACTGAGTTGCCTTTATATGGCAAAGTATAAACTAGTGGAAGACTAAACACTAAAACAAAGGAACCATTTCTGTTATTTTCATGTGTCTTTCTTTTGAGGACATGGGCTTTGATCCTTGCCATTATACCTAATAGGAAAGCTCTTGATGTAAGATCTCATTAAAAAGATACTCATCCAGAGTTAGAATTTCTGGCTGATAAGACCAGCCATCCCAGACATGTTTAGTGAAAAAATGACCATGGCACTAACTCATACAGTACCAGGATAAACCTGAATCCAGTGGGAATGATCCATTGATTTATCAGGTATTCACCCATTTCTTGTCTTATTTTCACCCATTTCTTGTCTTATTTTAAAGACTAACAGAAATGTTAGCCATTTTTTTAACTAAGACTAGCCAGCTTGTTTTCAGTAGCCCGAATAGTTGACAAAAACTTGAACTTAACCTGAGCATTATTTTTCATTTTAATTTATTTTTAGCTTTCTACTTGTTATTTCATATTTTCCAGTGCAAAATGTAAGTAACTCAATAAGCATAACTCAGAAAAAACAGAAAGACTGTAGCTTTTGTGATACTGGGTAACTTTTTCAAAATCACCTTCATGATCACTTTTTTAAGTAAGTCACTTGACTGCTTTTGGAAATGTTGTCCAATAATACTAAAAAACCACTCAAGTCTTCATCTTCAGAGAGCCTTCCTCAGCTTTTTTATGACTTTTAATGGAAACTTCCTTTTACAGTGCTGGGGAATTACCTAGGCCTGGCCAGGGCTAGTTTTGACAAGAGCCCTCCTATTGGCATGCTGAAGTTACAAACTACTGTTTCCAGGGATGTTGCCGCAGTATTTCCAGATCAAACTAAAGCAGAAATAGACTGAAAACCTGGCTTTTAAGAACACTGCAGTTTTGAAAACTCAAAGCATTTAGGTATATTGGTGGTCATCTGGCTCTAAGCTGCTCCCCCCACCCAAGGTTCAGGTAGCATACTTTGATATATGCCATGAAGGAGTGGCTAAATGAGAAACAATTCAAAACATACTACGTATGCAGCCTTCATTCCATAACAGTAATGTTCTAAAATTAAGGCTCCATTAATGCAGAAACATGAGATCGTTTCCCAGATTTCTGTTTTAAACCCTGAATTCAGTATAATGAGTATGCATGGGTGTTAATACCAAATCCACACAAAGACATTAAAAACATAAATCTGTGAAAGATTAGTGAAGCTAAACTAGTGAAGGAAGCTGAAGCTAAATCAACCCAAAGAACAAGAGCAGAAACAAGTCTTCCTATACAATAGCTAAAAGTGCAATTACTCATTTCTGAACTAAGAAAAAATGGGCATTGTGCCCTTTTGAAGGAAGTATAAAACAAATACATAGACTAAGTTGTGGTATTACTCCATCATGTCCATCAGCCTTGCCTTCATTAGTCTTGACACGCAGCCTCCAAGGACTGCTGAAATTAAAGCAGAAGGGATTCAGCTGAATCTTTTGATTTCTTTTACTTTTGGATTAATATGTCTTAGTAAATTCTTTCATCCATTAGTAACATTTTCAGGTGTGTGTTTCAACTGGGAAAGTCCTGCTGGAGCCAGAAAGATCTTTGTTCTGCAGCACAGTGAACCAGAAAGCCAGTAGGCCTTAAGAAACAAACACTTCCCCGAAATACAAAGGCTGTACATAATCTTGATCTCCAATATAATGTTCTCTGCTGCTAGAAATCACTTTAGCAGTTTTAATGGTCAATAAGCAGTAAACCTTAAATGGACCCAAACTCCTCTTTATCCACGTCATAAATCTGATCTGATAGCAGAGATTGGGAAGTAACGGGCCTCAGGGGAAGTCCACACCATAGCATTCATACATCCTGCTAAATTGCACAGCAAGGAGCTCAGTCTGAAAAGGGTTCATTAACTGCTGAAACATAGAAAAAGTCAAAAAAACCCACAAAAACCCCAAACCCAACCCTACTAAGTAGCATTTTACATTCTGTGTTAACTTCACAAATGCTGTGAAAATTTAGTTTTAATTCCATCTTCTCTTGCCTGCAGTGTTTAGGGTAGAAAACAGAGCACAGTGTTTGGAAGTTGCATAGCAAAAAAGCTTTCTAAAATATCCAGGAGTTATCAACTGGATTAAGGCTTTCATGTTAACCCTTATTTTACCTGATTTTCAGGATATGGGAAGGGAAAGAGTTAGATCTGCTAGGAGTATATTTGCAGTTGTGACTGTAAACTCCAGGCATCATAAAAATTATGCTGAATTTGCTTTCTCTGGGGGCATGTTGATCTGCCCCAGATCTCTCTGTGGATCTCCTCCTGGTGAACTGGTGGTTTTAATGCAATTTATTTTCATTTATTTTGGAAGTGACTTAAGTTAAACTGAATGGAAGACATTTTAGTAACCAGATCAAGTGTCCACAAAGGCATGTGGTCAGGCTTGAGTTCACATATTTAACTTCCTTGGTTAGTTTTTCCAAATGTCCCTTAGTAGATGATCTCTACCATAATTTGTGATTATCAAAAATTATAGTAGATGTTTAAACAATAAGAATTATGCTGTGTTCAATGAAAAAAAAAAAACAAAACCAAAACCCAACAAACAAGATGAAAGTCAGAACAGTCAATAAAGCATTCTGCAAAACAGCATAGGACTTAAAAAGATCATCCTGATATTTAGTCAGTCTTTTCTGTCTCAAAAGAAAAAATATCACAGCTATGTCATTGTTCCAGATGTAGTTAGTTAGTTAGTTAGGCTACATTACGATTAAAACATGATGCTCTCAGAAGCCCTGCCTGAGACCAAAACTTCATAGCTATTTTCACACACAAATACACAGGCACATGCATACACACATAGAGAAGGAGAGAGTTTTGGTTTGGGTAACTTAATGATTCCTCACTGCATTGTTTTTTCCTATTCATCTAAATCTGGTCAGGGTTTTCTCGGTAAACACTCAAGTTCATTTCCATGTTCACAGCTGAGACCCGAATCTCTGTTTTGGCCACATTCAACTCTGACATAGCTCTGCTTGCCAGGATGAATTAGATCTTCAGTTTGTTTTTTCTTAATGTTTTACAGAAAGGAGATGAACAGCTATAGATGTTTTAGATGGTATTTTTTGTAAATCCATCCCCATCTTGAAAATGAAATTGATTATGTTGTGACACTTGTTCTTTCGAAACATTCATGCACATTCGCTCACTGAACAGTTGTCCACAATTTTTCATGAAATACGAATGTTCACTGGAGAGCACTTACCCAGCGGAATATAAAAAGTAAAAGAAATTAATCTAAGCTCAGAACTAAAAAAAAATAAAAATCACAATTTGTGTGTCAGTGCTGCAGACAATTTGCTGCCTTCTTGGTTTTCATCAAGGAAAGCAAACATATGGGGCACATTACAATATTGTATGGGAACATATGGTACTGTACTGAAATGGGAAGATAAGTGACACTGGGAAATCCATGATCCATTGGGTAGGAATATTTTGGGCCTCCTGGTGCTCAATAGTCAACTTTTCTTTTCTAGCATGGCAGAATGTTTTGAGTTAAATAAATGACCAGATATTTTGGCAGCAGTTTTATAGTGGCTTTCTCAAGCCCCTGAGAGGTACATCATCCTGACAATATAGATCTTCCCTGTACCACCAGGAAGGCAAAGAGAAATATAAATCAGAAGATTGTGTCTTGAAAGTTTTATAGCTAAAGTTTATTTGCTTCAATATAGAGTTATTTGAGGGATCAGGGAAATCTATTGCTCACTAGGGAGATTCTGCATTTAAGAAAACTTTCTGGATAAATTCTATCATATTTATAAGCACAATGTACAAATACAATGGAATGATGTTATCGTTCATCTGCCACTGTTTCTGTTTGCATGTACCTAAACTGAAAGAAGAGGACAAATCCTTATTCGCCCTTTGAGGCTTATACTTCAAAGAGACTAAAAGCTATGCAAGCTTTCTTTTCCTCCCACCAGGTGAGGAAGCCCATATTCTCATCTAAGAAAAGTTAACTATAAGGAAGTTTGGTAGAATTCTCCTCATTTAGAAACTTCTTTTTCAGATAAATGTTGAAGGTATACGTTGGTATCAAGGGTTTCCAGCATGTCCTCAGATCTGCTGCCTCAGTTCACCTCTTCATTTTTATAGTCATTGCACTGCACTCTGAGATGTTGTTCTCATATAGATAATCTGCTTATTTGTACTTACAGGTGTTCATTTAGCTATCACCTAATAACAGCAAAGATATACATTTACCCAATATTTTGAAGCCTTCTTCAGTAATCCAGATTTTAAAATTTTATTGTTACCTTTTCAAGCTGCCTAGGGCGAAATTAAAACGTTCGGTCAGATAAGGACAAAATACAAATTGTATGTCCAACTGTACATATAGCCCTTCACTCCAGAATTGGGAAACTTGTGAGATATAGCCTCAACCTAATGAAAACAGGGACAGGAGAGATTCAGGCCTGAGAAATGGATAGACAAAATCCGAACTTTGAAGCAATTTGTAATGCACACCTTTGCAATACTCTGCAGCACTCATTGCACAAAAAAACCCCTCAAATAAAACAACCCTCTGTTTTCCCATATAATGCCCCAGAATTCAGCTGCTCTGCTATTCTGGTTGTCCTGTTTTACGGGCAGATTTCAAAATTCAACCTCTCAGTATATGTTTCCTGACACTGAGGGACTGAAGGGAAGCAGATGACCACTGGTGGATGCTGGTGTGAGTTGGAAGAGGGAGGAGGTTACACGGTATAAGGAAAAAGAATCTCAAGGTAATAAGTGAATTGTTATCGTAGATGGGACAGCTGGTGCTGCTGTTTATACCTCCTGAAAAGGCTCATGTCCAGCATCTTCCCTAACTTTTGACAAGGCTGCCCATCATATGGAAAAAGATGTGGACAAAGGATGGTTAGCAGTGGTGTAGGATTAGCCTGTTGGAGATCAGAGGCATAGAGGCTGTTGAAGGAGTGAGTGTGTGGGTAAAACTCACCATGAAAGACCGTACCAACATATATTACACAACTGACCCATCTCTGCATTTTTTTTCCGCACATAACTGATATCTGAAAATACAGTATCAAGAAAAGGTGTTTTTGGGGTTACGGAATCTGGCATTCACAAATTAGGTAATCCAGACAGCAAACTGCAAATGCATTTTAATTTAGATTTGTCCTGGTTAAGGTATGCTACAGTACTGACATTTGATATAGTTGATGGAGACACAAAGGCACCTCTAGAGATCAAAATGCTTTACTAAAATTATCCTTTAGAAGTGTCTCTCATACTTCACTATAGAGAGAGACTAAGCACTGAACTAAAATTCCAACAAAAAGCACAAATACCAACCCTTTGGGTGTGCAGTCTGGCACAGCATTTAAGTGTGTGCTTAAACATAAATAACTGAAAAGTATGCTGTTATTCTACTAACATTAGCAATGCTATAGTGTTACAATGATAATGCATTCCTTTAAACAGATTCTTTTATCCAGAGATCTTGTGTCACTAGCACAAGGAGAAAGATAAAACGATTTATGAACCTGAAGAAGGAGAGAGACTTCTGTGCCCTGGTTCTGTATGCATGCAGTTTGCCAAGTGGCTTGGCATGATTAAGTAAAAAGCATTGCTGGAACCTTATCCAAGAGCAGATCCAGTTCAGCAGCAGATACTAGCTTAGCTTAAAGCCACTGGATTAGAACTTGGATGGAAATTTAAACATGTACCTTGGTCTGAAATAAGATGTGATTTAGTAGCTTAGTGGAAACAGACACTGGCTGCTTTAAAGTTCTTTTTGTCTTCCCCTTTCTTAAAGTCTCTCATGTCTTAGATACACTATTATTACAATAACTATCCTGCCAGATGAAATAGCAACCTTTTGCCTAAATGATTACTTTTATGACTGTTTAGCTTTATACAATAGGTTATCATGACACAAAGACTATATGGCACTTGAGCGATCTACAGTGATTTTCATGTGAAGGGCATTGCCTGTGTAGTGTACCAAAAATTTCAGTATTTCTTTTAAATTGCTAAGCATATAAAGGTCTTTTACAAGTAGCAGCTTTTATGTAAAAATTACCCCTCCCTTCTGTGATTTTTTATTTCTAAGAAAAAATTCCAAGCAAAAGTAGAGAGTAAAAGGACATCTTTGTTAGCTGCCTACAAAATCAGTGTTTTGAAACTAAATCCTTTCATGTATTAGAAGGTTTTCATGAAAAAATACTCAAAGCCAACAAAGAATTCAACTCTCCCATGTTCAGCATTAGAGTTAGCTGGAAGGGAAAAAAATCATGACAAATGATCTCAGAAGCAATGGGCAAACTATTGCTTGTTTCTGAATAGAAGCATTACATGCTGGGGTGGGGACTGTTTTTTGTTTTCCCCATTTCCTCAGAGCAGAAATAAACTACGAGTCTAACAAGTTTGGAGAAGTCAGACATTTTCAAACTTTAGGTTGGTTCTTTCTGTTCATAGTACAAGAAAACATTGTGAGTCACCATCATTGAGCCAGCCTGGCATTAGTCTAATAAAATGAAGTTTGGACCTCGTGTGAATCTATTCACCAGGACTTGTCCATTTCATACCTTGGTCACTTCCAGAAGACATTAGCCATCTATTGTCGAATTGCTTAAAGTCCCTGGGGCAAGGACTGTCCTCTTCTTATTCGCAGCCATAATGCCAAGACACACAAGGCTCTGAACTTTAATTCTTGCTGGTCTTAATGTGTATTTAAGCCTCCCTCTGTGGCTCGTAGAGCACTGTATAAGCATGAATGAAATGCAGTGATATTATTCCCTTTTGTGCGTGATTCATAAAGAACCATTGGGAAAAAGGCCTCTTAAGGTTATTTATACCAAATAAGGAGAATGAAAGCATAAGACAAGCCCTGTTCTCTATCCAGGCTGAAGAAGCCTTGAAAAGCGTATCACACTCTTTGTGTTCGCAGTTCTTCTAGCCAGTTCTGTAGATATTGGCTATACACAGTGTACCTTGAGATGGGAACGTTGTCTGGAGTAGGTAAAAATTATTTGGAGGTATTCATCTTACCTAACTCCTGCTACTGAAAAGTTACAGTCATCATCTAAGCTAGTCATTTAGACCACTCAACAGGGAGAGATGATTGCCTACAGAAAATGATTCACCGTAGAAACAGGCCAGGACAAGTCATTCTCTGCAAATGGCCATCCTTCTCCGGTGACTATTAGTTAACTAGTTCAACTTGCTGCCTAACTATTAAATAGCTGAAATTGGGTGAGATGAATCTTATCCAGTGGTGCTCTCTGGACTAGATTAAATTTCTTTAGGACAGGTCTGAGCAACAAAAATGCCTCAATTTTTCCATATCTGGCAACTCTACCACAAACAGTCAGACCCAACCAGTCAAAGCTTAGCTTGTAGAGGTAATGATGGCAATGAAGATATGCTGGGATATATGTTAGCACTGACTGCAAACAACGTGTGGTATGCTTTGGCCCCAAAGGGCTTACACTCTTGTTCATGCTGAAAGTATATCTTCGTTTTGCTGTGTAAACAAATAATAACTCTAGCTACGCAAAGCACTTAAAATTTAACATTTCTATACTGAGCCAATCAAAACATGTGGAGCATCAAAACAGAATTAAGGTGGTAAAGTTTCAACTGAGATCAGTATTTTGCCCTGAGTTTACTTGTGCTCCCACGCAAGGCAGGGATCATCTTGTCTTGGGATAGTTGTTTCCCAACTGTAATGGTCTGCCCACCTCTGCTTCAGTCACATCTCAAGTACCAACTACTGAATTCAATAAATTTTAATGTGGAAAACTAAAATACATGCTGTTTTATTTTGACAAATTGCACTATGCTTTGTCTTCCCAGGTAGCTGGGATGATGGAATGACAGAACAGAGGGTGGCAGGAAAAACTCTCTCAGCGCCAAACAAAACCAGTTTCTGCTTCTGGAACAGAATTCCTAATGAAGGAAAAAAAAACCCCAAAACTTCCTGTGGAGCCATGCCCATGTGTAATTGCAATACATTTTTTAGAGTAATTTCATAGCAATTCATAGGGCTTGGAAAGGTTGGGTTACACTGAGAGCTGGTTTCATTCAGCCAACAGAGATCCATTGAATGTGTTTTAGGGAGGATTTCCTGCTTCTACTGTTCAACATGTGCAAGACCCTGACCTCAGCTTTTGTGTCACACTAGCAAGACTGCTGCTATTTGGGCAGGTCTGATACTTTGCTGATTTTTCCATTTCATGAATCAAAACAAACCAAACCCACAGCAGTTTGCTCCAAGCTAAAAAACTCAACTCATTATTCAAGGAATTTCTGAAAAGTAGATGCCATTTAACTGAGTAGGTAGGAAGTACCCTTTTCCTGTAGCAGACGAGGGTGGCTTTGTGGAAGATAAATGTCTATTTTCTGCAAGTCTGGAGAATTTTATACACTGAAGCAGTTTAAGAAGATAAAGCCCCTAGGTTTTTGCTTTGCCACCCTACCAGAGTTTATCATCCTACTGTCAAGTCGGGAGTTAGGAAAAATATCATGTGGCATCAACCACTTCAACCAAAAAAAAAGAATCGCCATTTAATAGTTTCTGGCATAAGCATGAGGTGGACAGCTGGAGGCAGAAATACTATAATAAGCTTCCACGGCAAAATTACCGGAGCTGATCTGTTAGTTTCCCAAGTGATGGGCTTTGAAAATGTATTTTTTTAAGTGTGTTAAGCATGTCAATGAAAACAGACTTCTTTTGAGGACCCTGCCATTAGGTCTTTGTGCGGATGAGCTTTAAGTTTATCCTTGTCAAAGAAAGACTGAGTAAAGCAGAAGATGCACAGAAAACCTTCAGTCCCTCCCTACACTAGGAATGCTGGACTCAGAAATATTTGACCATTAAAACAGCCTAATCATTTACAGTAAGAGATAATCATATGCAGTGAGGAATGACCTCAATATCTCACCGAGTCCTACTGGTAATGTTACAAGGTTCCCTGTGGCAATATACCACTAAATAATGAACTGGTAGAGAAGAACTGCATTTTAAGGCATTTACCAAAGGGCACAAAATTGCCAAACCAGATACGAATCTTTCAGTGACTCTTCAGGTACAAATTGTAGCTACTTATTCTTGAGCAAGCACATAGGTCTTTGGCTCTGAAGTCAAACAGTGATTATAGAGCAAAACTAAAGAACTAAAAGAAATCCAGAATTTTTAGAATGCATGCCAAGTCCACAGAGCTGACTGGGGCCAAGACTCTTACAAGAATATTTTTCTTTTTATGTTTAATGGCTATTTAATAAAGCTTTCTTGGCATTCATGTCACTTCACTACAGTTCCTAAAGAACTTAAAAAAAATATTCCATTTAACTTCTCTTTTCTTATCTCTTTTTTTAAGCCACTTGTGTATGGATCATGTACAACCAGTCTGAGTGAGAAAACTAAGACTAAATGTCCATGGACAAGCTCAAACAGTCTTTAATTGCAGACCAGCTGTTGTTCACATTTCCAGGCTACTCAAATCCATTTGCAACTCAAGTCTTGTTTCAGCTTGTTGTTCAGCTGGAAAATCAACTGAAGGGTAAGCAGCAAAAGGGGAAAAACTAGTAGGACACTAGTCAGATCTGACTGCAAAAAACACACTAACCACTGGAAATGAAAACAAATATCAAAACAATCTGTGCTGAGTGCAAGACTATGATGATGAGTGGAGATATATAAATGTGTAGACTGATAACACATAAGAATCTGACCTCCTGTTTGCAGTGTTTGTACAAATAAAAGGTTATGAGTAGACTGTCAAGTTGCCGTGTAATCTTCTGCTAGCTGTGGACCTGCTGTGACTGGGCAAACTGGCAGCTTGCGTTTGCTTCACAGATTTTCACAAGAGCAATTCAGAAAAACAGCTTCTGCACTTTCTCCAAGGAAACCTAGGACATGACTCACGCAGACCTACGTATGCCAGGGAACCTGGATCACCGTGTCACAAGGGAAACTCTGTACCAACCCTCCTACCCAGGGAGAAATGCCTTTAGGAGATGTGCTTTGAGAAGTAAAATCTTGCAGATGCTCCTCTTTAGGTGATGTAATTCTGCCCTGCCCCACATTCAGGGCTATGTTGTTAAAGCAATAAATTATCCTTAATTGTCTTGGGTGAACTTGTCAACACCAGCCTTTTTTTGCTTCTTGTGTGCTTAGCAGATGCTCCCGTCCATCTGTAACAGCATGAAAATATTATCAACAGAAACATGCATAGACATGCTCAAAAGCTATCTCTATAGCTCCTTATATTTTCCACTCATCTCAGACTTTTGAACCTTTATTTGTGCAGCCAGATATGCTGAATTCCTAGGAAAAAAAAATCATATATATTGCAAAGAGCTCTTTAATGCCAAGACATTCTTTTCCTCAGCCAATTATTTTTGTCACAAATGGCAGCATGAGTAGCTTCTGGTATAATCACACTCATTTTAATTACTGAATCATCTATACCCTTCCAACTGCATTCCAAATTGTCATCCTCCTTGTCAGAGACAAGAACAATTTCTTGAACACAAGAACACTGATACTTACTGTTGCCAATTTTTTTTTTCAGCAATATATTTCCTCTCTCTATAAACAGAATTTAAATGAAAGACTTAATCCAGGGAGTAAAAACATGATATTTTTAGATTAACTTCTGCCCAAGAAAAAAAAATTGTCTAAGTTGGTGTAGAAGTTTCGATTGCAGCAGAAGGGTGTTTTAAATGAAATTTCCCCAAATAACTCTAACCGAGGCCTTAAAGTTGTCTTAATTTTTATGATCCCAAATTAATTGGCCAGTGTTGTGGCCAGGCTACAAAATTAAAAGACAAAAATTGCTCTAAGCACTCCCATAAGCCTTATAGTCACAGGCAATAAGTTCTTACAAACAACACCTGATAACTTATGCTGTTTCAAGCATTCCTACAGACAGTTGTTAATTGCCATTTAAATTTATTCTAATTACATCCCAACACCTGGCGCAGACAAACCAAAGGGGAAGAGAAATTTAACAGCTGAAAACCAGTTAGTGACTGAAACAATTTTTTTTATTTTTCAGTATTGCCAATCTGGTGGATCATGAGGAAGACACTTTCTAAAATCAGAAGCTTTACATATCTAAATGTCTCAGTTTATCTTTCTTTTGAAGTTTAAACATTTTCCAATGCCTATTGAAAATAGCGAAGAGGAGTTTTTTGTTTGGTTGGTTTGGTTTTGTCTTTACAACTATTGTCTTATTGTGTTAGCAAATTAGAATTTGGTTTTGTCTAGCTATGGTACAGTTTTGCCTCTCAGAGCATTGCTGAAAGGGACACACATAACCCCCTCTTTTTTTGTGATCAGCACTGTCCCAGCACCAGCTGCAGCAGTCAAGACAATGAGTTAGGCATAAATGTGGGCAAGATCATTTTTAACTTGTAGGATGTGCTTGTGACATTGATTCAGTAGTCAGAGACTCATTACTTTGGATAAAGCTACAGTGATTTACAGAACAAGACATTTACATTTCTTTCATGTCCCCATAAAACACAGACACTAGCATTGAGGTCTCTAACTTCATAGCCAGAGACACAGAAATAGAGATGCATAAAATGATATTTGCCTGTCCGTAATCTTACCAAATACATCAGTTATAGCTTAATCATAAGGGCCTGGATATATGTTTGGATATGTCTTCCTTTTGTCCCTGTTCTTGATATTTTGTTTCCATTTTTACTTTTCATCTTCTATTAAAACACAACATAGGAAATTAAATTAAAAGAGGGGAAATTGTATTAAACAAAAGGAAATTAAATTAAACAAAATTGTTACAAGGCTGTGAAAGGTTTGACTGAAACCAGCCTTTGGAAATGAATGTATTCAGACATCCTTTGGCACAGTGATAGATCTCAAGCTGCCACCATGATGCTCAGAAAAGTCTATTCTTTCTCTGACAACCAAAGGCACTCCTGGATTTTGATCTGCATTTCCATCCTGGCTCACTGCTTCAAACTCAATGCAAATAAAATACTGGATGTCACCTTCACTTGAGTCTTCTTGGGCTTTATGGAGTTGGTTATTCTGACCATTGTCTCATAGGCAGGTGGCTGTTCCATTGTGCCTGATAACAATTTACTTCTTGCCACCATGAGAGTTAAGTCAAGAAAGAAATAAAACAAGAATTTGAAAAAAGCAGGTAGAGATTCTGATGGAGGCACTGGGCTGATGGCAGTTTGCAAGTTGGAGGTTGTGGGGCAAAAGCCTGCTCTGCACTCAACTAATTTTTCATAATCTTTCTCTAAGTATCCACTGCTGGCCCTTAACTCTATTAAATGTTCCGAGAGGAAGCAGAGAATAGACCCCTTCTGGCACTAGAGACCCTCTCCATGTTTGACGGTGGGAAGTAAATGTCACGTTTGTAGGAATCCAAACGAATGATGTCAGTTCAGTGTCTCTATGGGTGTTGACAGCTCCTGGGCTTAGAGGAAAGAGGACACAAAGAAGAGAATGTAGGGCTGGTGGTCATTAGAGGTCACTCACCTCCCTTCACTTCTCCCAAGCCTCTGTGGCATACTTTCCAAACCGCTAATGAAACCTAATTTTAAATTCTCTGCAGATGGAAAAGACTTGTTATTTGTTTACTGTTTAATCAGAACTTTTTTAAGGTCCTTTTTTTTTTAATAAAATAAAAAAGCAAAAACAAAAAAAGAAGAAACCCAGCAGGGTTCGGAAAGCCAACAAGAATTTCGAAAGATACTATCTGTCAGAAATCTTAGGAGCGAAAAGCATTAGTGTCATGAAATCTACTTCCTGTGTAGCAAAATTAGTAGAAATTCATAGAATGTCACACAGAGAATTAATTCATTCTCACAATTAGGTTGGGATATTTTTTTTTTCCTGAGACGTATCCAGTTTAATTTAAACTCTCATGTGTACAAGAATAGCCTTGAGCTTCTGTGGTATGTCGACATGGTCACAAAAGAATTGAGGCAGTTTGGAGAAGTACAAAGAGCTGCTCTTACCCAACCTGTAGATAGAGAGACCCTCCAAGATGGGACATGGGAAAGTGTTGTTCCATTTTAGTAGTGAGAGAATTTCTATGATCAGATAGCCTAATACATAAAATGTCATGTAATGGTATTGTTAGTTTATAATAACATGATAAATATGGTACCAATCAGAAGGACTTTCTGAACCTTACCTTTGTGATTTCAATTAAAGGAATGAAAAAACACAAAGCAAAACACTACAAGAAATCTGTTGAATAATGCAATTTTTCTCCAAATAATTTTTCCACATTTAATGCCAAAATAAACACATGGTACATGTTAGTCTGTCGGGTCCACATTAATTTGTCAGCTGTAGGAACTGTAGTGATTCATTTGCCAAAACCTGTTGCACTAAATCCCACTGTTTTTAAACTGTAGCTCCAAACATCCTTTCAGGCTTGCAAAGGGTTTTAAGTGCAACTTACATACATAACGTTTCTAAAATTACTCTCCATGCATCTTTAAAGTCTTGGCAAGGAGCAGTATAACCAGTCTGTCACAAGTTGGTTTTCAGTTCCTTTTCTACTTAATTGCACAAGGTTTAAAATAGTGTCACTGTCATCTGGGACACAGAAGGCAATGATGTGCTAAACTGGCTTGCTTCACTTCTGATAGGTAGGTGTGCAGGCTGTCCAGGGACCAGCTGTGCCTTGGCACTGCTGTTTCCTGACATTTCACTGCTTTCTATGGAAAAAGAGACCTCGTCATAGTCTCCTAATACACAACTAGACTTTTGACATTGTCTAAACATACCTCAATTTTTTTAAGGGCCCTTGATGATGTCTTCCAACTCATATTTTGTGTACTAGGTAATGTTATGATGGGAACTCTAAGTGTATCACTCTGAAACACTCCACAGGGAATAAAAGAGGAACTTACAGGCTCTACACAGATGCAAAAGTTTTCATCTTTGCACATATATTGCAAGAACAGCTTGTGTCAAATACCTGGGAAAAAATGGTTCTTTTTTTGTCATAGAACCAGAACAGTCATCAATGTCTTCCCACATATTCTTTAGGAGATATTGTAAACAAACAAAAAAAAATCTTAGCCCAATCATTAGTAAGTTGGATGTTAAAGGACTTCCCCTCTGTGGCAGAATAAGACTACAGACAGAGTTGGTTTTTTGTCATAACTGGGTAGCTTGGTGAGCCAGGATGCCCAAGATGAAGTAAAAAAAGCCAGCAGAGCAGAAAAAGTGGGAATAGGACCCTGAGGCCAGCTGGAGAAGAGCAGAGTTAAGGCATGAGAGAGGGAAGCCAGGAAAAAAGCAGCAGAGCATAACATGAGGAGGTTTGGTGGTGCTGGAGGAGAGGCAGGAAGGGAGGAATGTATAACCACACTTCTTCTCTGGCTCCTGCATCTCCCCATCTCCCAGTTAGATCCTTCTTGCCTGCATACTAGTACCGGTACTGCACTCTGGCACCCCTCTGTATGAACACTGATACCAGGAACCACCATTGCCTTTCCTCAGCAGACATTGCTAGGGGGAGATGGGGAAAAAAAGTGTGACAATCCCTGCAAACAAAGATTACCGGCCAGCCTGGAGGGATTTTGCTAGAAGAAGGGAAGTTGACACGTGTAACCTAACATTAACTGCAACAGAACAAGTCATTACAGTTTCCCTCATTAAGTTAGTACTTAGAATTTAAAATCCTCAAATGTGTCAAATTTTTTTCAAACAAGCTTTTCTTTCTCTCTTTTTGCTAAAGCTAAAAAGCAAACGATTAAGGGATTGCAGAGGTATGTGACTTGATCTATAGGCTAACTGTAACTTTCTTCAAGGTGCTTTGAACAACCACTAATGATTTAAATTCCGGGGTGTAATGAAGGCAACAGGAAAGGAAGTGGTTGAGGGACCCCATTGTTTTATGTCATTGCAGCAAGTGAAATGAGAAGAAGAAGACAAGGAACCTGCAGTGCCCCTAAGGAAGATTATTCCTATTCAGGATGTTGATACAACACACTTCAACATTTCCTAATCTTAACCTTTCCCCCCTCTACCCTTCACTCTGAAAATTCATTTTCAGTTAGAAATATTCTAATAAATATGCATATCAAGACAACTAAAACATACTTCATTACTTTATTAAAACTATTTCCAGTATCTTTCAAATATTACTTCACATTTGAATAATGCACTGAAATTATTAACAAGCATTGCTAAACCATTTCTGCATGTAATTAAAATACTCATATTCCTTCTGAATAACAGATTATACTAACTCACTATATTTTTCCCTGGAAGTTTTTGGTCTCACACTATTAAAAATGTAAGTAAAGGAACCTTCATGATTTAGAAGACTGATACTAGTATTGCATGGTCTATTACCTGTAGCATTTTTTCCATAGTCTTTTGAGACAGAGGAGACCTAAGTTAATTCACGTACCTTCCAATTCAGGAAAGAAGCCTGCAATAGGCTACATTTTTCCTCAGTTTGTTTGCCATTATGACTGTGAAATTAGGGCAAGAGAAAGGCATTGAGCATCTCTTGTGTCCAATTAAATAAACAATAAGAAATAAACAATCCTCATCTCCTCGCATGCCCTCGTTGCAATAGATCAATGAGATGTGTGCAGACAAGTTCTCAGGCACTTATGCATAATGTGCTTCAGATGTTGTCTCTGGCAAGAGTGTGAATAGGTCTTTGTACTTCATCCATTTATATGAGGCCAGGTGCCATGTATTCATGTATATATTTGAGATACAAATATTTGTTCTTCAAAAATGGCCACAACTTTCTGGAGGGTAAGATCAGACTTTATTCACCTGAGCTGACAGTCTGCAAGCAACTTTGATGCCTGAAAAGTTCAGTGCTTCATAGGGAAGCTCTCCTCCCTTCAACAAACCAATCATTTCTCACAGGCAACATTTGTCCCTGAAGCATAAGAAAGCTCCGTCCAAAGAGAGAACCTAATTCACAGCAAATGAATGACAAGAATAAAAACACTAATTGTTCATTTGGCTCCTCAATAGGGCAGACCATGCTAGAGGAAGGAAAGGATTTCTATCTACTTTTGAGGAGTTTTTTGTTTCTCTTTTTAGCTGTCACTTTTGGGGAAAAAAACCAAAACACCCTGTCTGATTCTTGCATTTCAATCCAAACCATCATTCCACCTGCAGCAGGAGTTTAAGACTCTCTACCTGATGAATAAGGAATTCCTTCTGGACGACTGTTTTAATTCATGTTGGGTGGTCTTCTCAGACTGAATGATTTTCAGACAAACCATGACCAAAAATGAAAATACTCTTCAAGAAGATATTTTGTCTTCTTTTTCCTAAAATATCTTTCATCCTGTTTAAAATTCCTGTATTTTTTTACAAAATCCTTTTCAGTAAGTGACAGAATGGACTGTGAAAACACACATACAAATACAGATACAAAGTGGTGCAATGTTAGGAAATTTTGAAAGCCACAGAAAAATGCAGATTGGAAAGATGTGCTGAGAATGAAGCAGAACAAAAGCATTACGTGGAATTCCAAGTAATAAAATGGAGAGACTCTTTGGTACATATCCAATTTTGGATGGCATACAGTCACAGAGGGTAAATACTGGCTACATCTCAGCCAGTGGCATGACTCCCATTAACGTCAATGGGGTCATGATTTCATCTGCAATGCACGAAAGAGCCTGCCAGCTCTTCTGTGCTCCTGGGGAGAAGAGAGGGGCTGCACCACATTATGCCTACTGCATATGAGTGAAACTCAGCTCTGACATAGAAGATCAGTCCAACCTTTGAAACTTTTCTCAGGACACTGCATTTGGTTTTGATTGATGTGGAAATCTGTGCTGTTATACAGAGTTTCCAAAACTTGTATGTGTCGCCGGATAACCGCAGAAGCAGCGGCTTCCAGCACTCCTTGTGACATTTAGGAGGAGAGTCAGGCCAGCTCTGCATGGTTTTCAAAATCCCAGTCTTCACATAAAAGTTGTTTTTGGGGAAGCAGAGGAACACTTGAGTGCCGCAAGCACAACTAGTTTCTCAAGAAGTTGTTCTGCTCTCTGCATTTGGCCAAGGCAGAAAACTGTTAAATTACGATCTCCAATGCAGGCACGCAAAAACTTCACTGGTTCAGAGAAAATAGCAAACCCATGCCTGTGCTTCAGATATTAAGCCAAACTTTTTGTCCTGTTTCTAAATAGAACATAATTTTATTTCATAGCTGCTTTTTTACACTTTCATGTTTTCCTCCTGGAACGTGCACTTCTCTGCAAATAGAGCAGTCTGCTCCTGCATAGGGCCAAGTGTGCCGTATGTGTGTGTGTGTCACGGTTTCTCTTCAGTGTTGACAAAATTAATCCTATTCCATCTCTGGGTTGTTAAAATATGGTTCAGGGATGAGGGGCTCTTCCTGAGATAATAAGAGACCAGTATGTTCAGGGAGGTCTCAGAGAAAAGAGGTTGTCTGGGCTTGGGGACAAAGCTTAGGAATGAGATTTTGCCCTGAGCAGCCCTGGGGCTCTCAAGAGATGTTTGCAGCACATGGGGCAGTAAGGATGCTGATCTGGGCCCAGTGGCAACACACATAGGAGGGGCTTTGAGTTATATTCCACTGAATAACACAGGGACAAAGAATTTTGTGATATTGGGCACAAGTGAGACTTTGATTCAAATGCAGTGGTAAATCTCATTCCCTTGGAAGGGCAGAGTTGCAGAAACACATTTTAACAACCCATGACAGATAAATCCTTCACAGATCTACACGTTTTCCACCTCTTTAAACCCTCTGTCTGGTTCAAAATGTCTCAAAATCATACTGCAAACTTGTATACCTACCAACCAGATATGTGATAACGTCAACATGGGATCACGTGCTCAGCTCCAGCAAAGCCAGCTGTTGTAATGCCTTTCAGCTGATCTTAAACAGTTTCTACTTACCAGCTTCTGCCATACCCCTGTAATTTTCTATATGCAGGCATGCACCCACTTATTCATGTAGCACTTGGAATATTCTATAACTCAACTTAATGGTATTTGATGAGGCTTGAAAGACTCGTAGGAATGCTGTACTTTTATGACATGAATTCTGCATACCATTACAGCAAAGTATCAGAGAAAAGTAGCTTTGAGAATTCTGCTTATGCTGTTGGCAGAACATAAAACCATGATTAATCAAGTATATAATTTTCTTTTACATAGTACTGGGTGCAGGAAAAGTCAGGCTTGTTGCTGCCATTGCTGTCATATGTAGTGGGAAGGATAGAGGTAGCAGCTACTGTGTTTGTTCGCCATGTAAGTGAAGTATTGATCTCCACAGCTTGGGTCCCACTGGAGTACTCCACCACCTCAAAGGCTGGCATCAGGATGGAGTCACAGCTCAATATAAATCTGGCATCAACTGACCCTTTCCTTCCTGTCCTAACCACAGCTGTTAGCCATCACCAGTTGGTAAAGATTCCGATGTTCCGGAATAAAACAAGGATCTGTTTGCTACAAAGCAGATTAAGGATCCACTAAAATGGGAAACTGCTTAATTTATAGCCCAAATTAATTCTGAGACATACTATGGAACAAGAGATATCTTTAAAACACAAGTTTTTAAATCACGGTGCAAGAACTGGTTAAACATGGAACATTTGCGGTCATCTGCAAAGAGCAGACCATTCACCTAAAACCTGATCCGAAGCTTTCACTTTGGTTACTGCAGGTTCATACTATTGGTCCTTTTTCCTGCCATTCAATTTCACAAAAAATAGAAGATACAAATATATGTGAAACGCACAACCTCTTTCATAACATTACTTTACACAGGCAATGCTACACATCCATGATCATGAAGGAAAGTGATGCAAGACTTTCCCCTTGCTTAAGTAGAGAACAGCAAGGCTTCAGAGCTGAAGACTATTAGTAGAGTCAGCCCAGAGTTCATCAGCTAAAAGATTATATAGTCTACATGAAAAAGACAATTCAAAATTTACAACTTGAATGAACTTGCTTTTATTGAAGGTAGGTTACAAACATACCTTCAAGGAAAAATATCAACTCTGGAATATAAGCTCTCAACACATAATGTCTGTATATTTTACTGAACATTACTGTAGGAATGTTATTCAAATTAAATTACTTCTGTTCTTCCAATTTTTATATGTGTTACCCAAAATTTCTGTGATTCAGTTTTCTGCTTGGTAGTTGTTTTATAAATGTCTTATCCTTCTATTTCAGCCTAATTTTTAAATACTGAGGTGACTGATCTCTATTAAAAATGTGTACCATTAAAATCAGGGTCATATATGTTTCTGTTTCACATTTTTTATCAGCAACAGTTTTAATAACTAAAGGGCTGTGGTTAAGCTGGAACAGAATCATATTAAAATTTGCATTAATTAGTAATGACTGCTTTCAAAATAGTCAAATGTTCTACTGCATATGGTTGTTACAAACTGAAACTGATATAGAAGAATTATTAAAATGAGCATATTCCAACGTCATTTTAGTTTACATTTGTTAATTTCCAAAACTTAACATGGTCTTTGTGAAAGATACCAGGTTTTTAATTCCTTTAAATTACAACCCTTTTTTTTAACAAGGAACTGATCTGAGACCACCAGCTCATTTCATACACTAAACTGCAAAGAAATGACCCCATATTTTGCTCATAGTCTTATAAATTTCTAATTTTAATTTTTTTTTTTAGGAAGATCAACCATAAAGCTATTGAAATTTGTCAGAATAAACATAAATAACATCAGAGATCTTTTCACACATTAAATGCTTGTCATAGGAAAATTTTGGAAGGGACAAAAAAAAAACCAAACCAAACCAGAAAGCAGATAAGCTTTCCTGTTCAGTGCAGAAAAGCAGTGCTACAAGAACTGCTTTCTTTAAAGTGTTCTTTAGCTGCATATCTCTGAGGTAAATATTTGGTAAAATAAAGTCTCTTTTGCAAAATCTGGAAGCTTATTGCTGAAGTCAGATATGAATTTTAGTATTGCTTCTTGACAGAGGCAGAATTATGTTCTTTTCTTCAAGACAGGAATTTTACTGCCTTGAGCTTTCAAGCCCTTTCTTTCAGAATAATAGATAAATTCCTTGTTAATGCCTTGAAAACACATCCTTGGTTATCAGGCAGAGTAATCTCACCAAACAATAACACTTTGCTACTAGAAGGATATAAAGGATTGCAGACCAAGTCCAGTGATTGTGTATTTTACACGTACAGTAAAAATACATGTTATACAAGCATATATTCCCAGGGAAATCTTTCATTTCTCTTAAAATATTTATTTGAGGCTCTACATTTTTAAAACTAGGCATGCTATCTCTCCACAGTGGATTAATACATTCTGTGGGTCTGATCAAAAATGGGACATTGGAGTCTAAAATTTAAATTAAGCAAGAAAGTGGTTCCTTGGTCCATGTGGGTAATTCACAGCCCCCTGTTTCCCAGCTAGGTCTGCAGAGGTACGATGAGCTCCAGCCAGGGCTGTGCCTTGGAAGAGCTGAGCAGAGTCTGCACCTAAGTGCCCCTTGTGGCTTGGAACTCACAACCAAAGATGCTTCACATCAAAGCTGAACCTTGAAGAAAATGGTCCTTCTCTGCTGAGTGCACTCATCAGCATTACATGAACATGCTTAAATTCTCCTTGTCAGGGACCAATGCAATCCTTAAAAATGGGTGGCAACACTTCTACAACTGAGATGTAAGATGACATGACCACAAAACTCTCCTATTCCAAGGTTACTATATTTTCATGGAAAGTATTTACCTAAATATCTGATGTCCTAGACAAGTGTCCTGGCCACTGGAGTATCATCGTAAAGGTGACAACAACACCAAGTCTCCCCTTTTCATTTGAGTACAGTCTCCATCTCCAAACAGATGAACTGGAACAACTGCCCCAGGAACTTGGAGTTTCCACCACTGAAGGTTTTCAAGATGCAGCTGCGAAGGGTGCTGTATAGTGTTATCTAGGCTTCCTTTCCCACAAACTGTGGGACCAGATGATCTTTCAAGGTCCCTTCCAGTCTGGGCTATTCTATGATTCTGTGAACTGTCTCATTTCTGTTAGGTACCAGACTCAGGATTGCAAATCATTACCTAAGTACACAAAAAAATACACCCCTATTAATTAGCTTAAGCAGTTTACTGCCTGTAATGAATCTCCCAGTTAGGGGATATCCAGGGGGTGGAATGCAGTTCTGTCTGAGCTGTAGTTCAACATCCAAAAAGATCCTTAATCTTCAATGTGTGACTGCTGGTGAGGGACAACCTACTGTGACCATGTATAGAGACAAGTAATCTTAAGACATACAGTTTTATAACCTAAGCTTCATATCATTACCTGCTATTCTTTCAACACATTTTTAGCTGACACCATGTCCTCAGCCCCCCATTTGCAGGGCCTTCTCTCTGCTTTGACATCCAGGTTCCTACATCTAGCTGTGTTCAAATCAGGCATGTGAGCCAGACGACTCTGTGGAAAAACCTACACCTACAGCCTATAACCAAACACAATATTTCATCAGAAATTACATCATATGTTTTTAAAAGGCCAGAGGAATTTGTAGGGGAGGGAAGGGGCTTGTGGGCAGGACTGGGGGGAATCACTGCTCTTTGCTCTTATTTGTTCTCTTCTCTTACCATTCTTTCAGCTTTACTGGAAGCACCCTAGCCCAGCTTCCTTAGTTAACAAGCCAAGCATGCTAACTACTCTATAGCTGTGCAGAAGATATCAGTTACACTTTTGACATGTTGGCACAAAAGCATTAGCTTTGACTATACAAGCAAGGCCACCTTAAAGGCAGGCGTATTGCTTGACCATTTAGCTAACCTGAGGCCTGTCTTTCATAACACTTTTTCATC
Source organism: Coracopsis vasa (assembly GCA_026283785.1). Classification (NCBI taxonomy): domain Eukaryota; kingdom Metazoa; phylum Chordata; class Aves; order Psittaciformes; family Psittacidae; genus Coracopsis; species Coracopsis vasa. The sequence continues at coordinate 5,159 of JANHGB010023948.1, read as the reverse complement.
TGCTCAAAAGATCAGTTAGGCTGCAAATGAAGAAGTGTTTATAACTCAAATGCCCGAGGCTGGACCTAATTTAAATGAACTTTGAGCTGAAATGAAAACCATTCAGAGTTCTGATTTCAGCTGATAAAATCAGGTTTAAACTATTAATTTCCATCTTAAATACTCAGATAATTTCTATTTTAGAAATGGACTCAGGGTGACTCTCATGACTATTCTTAAATAGTTGTCTAGAAAGCCAGCTCCCCATAAAGTGCCAGCATACTAAAAAGGAAGGAATTGCTCAAGACTTTCAGAATAAAACCTTGGAAATATCAATCAAGCTCAAATTCATTCCATGTCCTGAACTCCTGGAATCTAAGAGCAGACAAAAATGAGCATAACATCTCTGAGGTGAACTCTCTGCTAAATGCTTCCCAGACTTTTCTCCACTGGAAAACATCTGCAATAAGCAGAAGCAAATGGAGAAAAGCAAATGGGATTTGAGCATCCAAGTCCTTTAGGCATCTTTGGATATCTTAACTGTGATAAAAACAATTTTCACAACAAATAGGTCCTATAAAATAAATACAGTGTATGTTTGTATGTGTGAAATGTAATGAAGTGGACCAATGCTAATTGTATTATTTCCCTTTCCCTGATTAGATTTTATTCTAGTTAAAGGAAACACAGATTAGGTGGGACATGATACATAGCTTTCAACTAAATAAAATACACTGAAGTAAAATATAATAGGGTTTTTGCTTTAGTATGGTGGGTTTCTAAACAAAAGGATTAACAAGCAGATCATTATATTTTATCAAGGGATGCAAGTGTCAAATTCTAAATCCAGGACTTCTGAAGAAATTCTTAAACAGGGGGCCCTCCAGTGCAGGCAGCACTTAGAGAACTTGGACCTTTGGTGCATGACTGTAGTAATTATCTTCCGTATCATCAGGTTATTTAAAATGACTTGCAGTACCCAGGAATGGTAACTCAGATGTTTCGATCTTCCTGCTCTCTACTTTGTCTGACTACCCATAAAATGTGAACATTTTGATCTTTAAGGCAGTAAGTGAAACCAGACAATTATTTATTAACAGCATCCAGCTGGGGAGCACTTTGATGGCAGAAAGTAAACCTTTTTCAATATACACATGGCCAAGATCCTTTTCACGTTGATTGAGATTGACTGTGCTTCTCTAAGGCTCCCCTACCTCATGGCAGTAAAACACACTTTTCATTTAACAGCTCAACATGCCAACGTGTCTCTAAACACACCAACAAATTCACAATACACACAACACAGTTCTCATCTAAGTCACGCAAGTCTGACTCAGGCCTAAACTGACATCCTTTTGCTGTTGGGTGTGTGAAGAGCAAAGCTGTTGCAGGAATCCATTCCTCCACAGGCCTGCATCACTGCGGAAACCCAGAAACCCCAAATGCTGTCCTTTGATGGGTTTTGTCAAGTGTCATATAACTGTCATCCTCCTGAGGACTGCAGGCAGGTTGGGTGCATACCTGTGACTTGTGATAAGACCATAGCCTCTGTATTCCACTGATAAATGTACTGTGGGAATAGATATTGAATTGTGAAGGATGATAAATGTGTGCAAGCAGGTCCTGGTTTTTATATCAGTATGAATTCTACCACCAGCTTGCTGGCAATGGTTTAGTTTCTGGCATCCAGGCCAACCAACACAGAAGAGCACACTTGGAATAACCAACACACTGCTTTATGCCAGTGCAACTTACTAGTATAAATGTAGCCTATAGGAGACAGATTGAATCCTTTCATTGAACATGCATTATAAGAAACCTTACCAACACCCTAGATGTCCACCAGGACAAAGTGTAGCCAAAAAAGCTTATTCAGATTCAGATATGAGCATAGTTGCCTTTCTATGAGATGGCTGAAAGATTTTATTGCAACTGCTTTCCAGACGTGCAGACTGGTAATTGAATGCTCTGGGCGACTGCAAACAAGAAAGAAACCTTTCCTTCAGTTTGTGCACAGCTACTAAGCTCAGCTAGAGAGAGAAATATCCCTTTGGATTCAGTAACTGCTCTCCGACTTCATTGCTGTTGACTTCTTTGCACTTGGACCTCAATGGCTTCTTTTCCTGATGCTGGGCTTACAGAAATATCTTTGCTTCATATGGACAACACAAAAGGCATCTCATTGCACAAATAGTTTCCCACATTTTTCAACATACGTGTACATACACCAAACCCCAGTCTCAGTTCTTCAGCCTTCCTGCCCCACAGACCTTTATGTCTTTGGCAAGACATAGGACATTCCTAGGAGAATACAGATCCCATTCAACTAAATAAAAAAAAAACCCTCAACACATAGAAATCAACTACAAATGTTCAGGATAGCAAAACAAGCCAAAACGTGCTTTTCTAATTTCTAATTTATTTTCTATATTTAAAAAATGTACTGAACATTTGCAGTCAATTTGTAATATTATGACTTCCTTTACTGTATAGTTTTGTTTGCCTTATAGCTAACCATTGTTACCCATTGTTGTCTCCTGCTGCTTATTCTTTTATCCAGATTCAGAACAGACCTTGAATACTGCCTCTCTGTTTTAAGATAGGGTTTATTATGATAGCTGCCATGGATATGCTCTGCTAGATGTTGATCTGTTTTAAGGAGAAATCAAAATTTGGCAAAATAAATGAGATAATTCCTGTCTTTGTTTAAAGAGATCTAACCCTCAAAGCACATTCCTATTACAAGTACACACATTTACACATTTTTATGCTCGACCTCACTGTAATTGTGTGGAGGAGTCCGGCCTTTCAGTCAGATAATGAATGTAACACATGATAGAGCACTGTAGTATAATGTTTTTTCTGGCATGAGCTTAGGATGACTGCACTCATTAGGCCATATTATTAAAGGACACACTCCCAAAGTAGAAGAAATCAAAATAAGCAATCTAACTCATAACTACAGAGATACTGAAGTTAATTTAAAGTTTAGCAGTTATATACATAAAATACATATTTTTTGTCTATAAAAAGAATATGTAGGATATACATAGGATATATATAGGTATATAGGATAAGATATATTTATGTATCATGTAAAGGCTATAAAGAAGCTCCATGGACCTGATTCTGTTCTATGACTAGTCATCACAACATGATACATTTCACCTGTACATTGTCATTTTGACCTTGACCCTTTGCACTCCATTGCATCTCACATGTGACCAGCTCTGTCCTGCCACAAGTGGCAGGTTTGAAATATCTGGACTCAGAATTGTTTTTTAAGGCTATAATACTTTCAGCACCATTTATTCAAGCCTGTGCAATTGCAACTGATTGCAGAACTTCAGCCCAGTGATACACGATGAAAACTGTAACATTCATTGGTAAAAGTAACAATCTGAGGGGTCAGCAACGAGGACAGCAGAGAGAAATGTGTGTGAGAATTGACAGTGAAGCAGCAAATGAATGAAGATAAGCCAGAAAATACTCAAAGGCTATGTTGACAGTGTCTTAAAGATCAGAGTTCCAAAAATAAACATCTTTTTGCATCCAGTTTGCCAGCAGGAGAGCATTCGTCCTCCATTGCCCACCCTTCATCACATCTCAGACCCTGCTGTGAAGGAGCCTGGCCAAGCTAACTGTCAGATGTTGACTCACAGCAACATGGGATGCTTGACAGAAGAACTGGGGAGACAAGCACAGCCACCTGCAGATTTAGGTGTGCAGCAGCATCTATATTAAAAGTAATTTCCAGCACACAAGGTTTGTCCAATATCGGTGCCTGAAAGCAACGGGACTCAATCACAGACTTTAAGGCAATATAGGTAGATTTTTAGGGAGCAGCTGATAAGATACGATATAAGTTTATGATAGAGTCATAAACATCATTCTTAAGAGTTGATTTTCTCAGCAGTGCACTCAATAGATGCTTTTTCTACAGCAAGCTGCATCCCACATAGCTTATGCCATATAGGATCCTCTAATAACCTGAAAAGCAAGACTCTGATGACTACATGGAGCTATAACAGAGTCCTTCAGGTAAATTATACCAATAATTTTGTAATGGATTGCAAATATGAATGTTTGCATTATTGTTGGGTGAGGAATATTTTCATGTTTACTGTCTTGATCTCAATGTTCATTAATTTGCATGAAAAGGAGGCTGCTTTCCAGTACTACAATATACACATAAACTTATTGTGCTTATATGCAGGACTGCTGAGCTGTAGATACCCCATGGTACGTACTCCTTACCCAGTAGCTGATACCGAGTCTCACAAACTACTGAAGCACAGAAGTATCTGAAAATCCCTACTGATTTCACCAAGGGTCCTCTGAAGTTACAACAGTCCCCCCACATAAATCTGAATAATAGCTCTGTGCTTCATCCTCCAGAGACCTTCAGTATCTTTGCAGATGAAAAATATTTGCTGTGAGCCATCAGCAGTTATGATCCTGGGGAAAAAAAAACAAAACCACAACACAAAAATAACAAACAACAACAAAAAAAAAACCCACACCAAACCAACAACAAACAAAAATACCCCATCTCATTCAGCTATTCCTCACAGGAAACAAACCCAAAAATTTACTCTTTTAGAGTAAAACAAAGCTGAACAAACAATCCTTTCTCAAGGATACCTTTCCTCTGCAGCTATTTTTACTGGGAACTATTTTCTGGCTCTTTCTTAGAATCAGACAAGGTCTAAAGGTGAATTTAAAAGCAATTTCTTTCTTGAAAAGACTAACAGCAATGAGTACACCTTCAAGCTTAACTCCTTGTGATGATAGTAGAGATGGTTTTCTTCTGTCTTTCCAAGATGTTCCATGACAGGCTGAAAGATGGAAATCTTTCCTCACATCCAGTCCTGGGCATTAAAAAAGTATTGGTTCACTATAATAAAATAGCTCCTAAGCAAATTTATGTTCTGAAACTTGATTTCCAGCATCCAGAGTCCTGAACACCCTTATGGCAGCCTGAAAAGAAACATACAGTATACCACCTGACAGTTTCATTTTCATAGTTTGCTTTCTTCCATACATTTCACTATATACATCTACTTTCAGCTAGAAGAACCAGTCAGGTGTTTATACCAGTTGTTGGCAAATGAGCATTCTATTTGCTGTAGCAGAAGGCTTCATGAAAACACATGGCGGCCACCAGAGCGGGTGAACAG